>PVLD010029433.1:0-18081 GCA_004027595.1 Dinomys branickii
ATGTCTGTATATGGGTCCATACATCTACAATTCGAAGATATCAATGGATAAAGCAACAACTACTGTTGAGACCATATCACCTTGTCTATAGATTAGTTGTGATTGTACTATTTTCTATGATAATGGGTGTCTGTTTGTCAATATGTTTTTGTACTTTTATGTTTCTAAAATAAAAAAATAAAAATTTAAAAAAAAAAAAAAATTGTGGAAGCAACCCAAATGTCCATCCACAGAGGACTGGATAAAAAAACTGTGGCATTTTTACATAATGGAATATTACTCAGCTGTAAAGAAAGACAAACTTGAGGCTTTTATATGCAAATGGTCACAATTAGGGACCATACTCAAGGGAAATAAATCAGATGTGCATGTGCAAATGCATATTGTATCGCTAGTATAAGAACCTGAAAGTGGGAATATAGATTAGGAGGTATGAAAGGAAACTGCTCTAAAGTAAAGAGCAACTGGGATGAGGGGAAGGAGAAAAGGAAGAAAGAGATTACTATGTATATACGTATGCATATGCAGGATGGCTAACATGGTTGCATTCTTGTCTCGTTGCTTTGTTGTAAAGAACAGTCAGTGGTTAGTTGTTTGATCAATCTTGTATGTCTATATGCATTACTCTGAACACACACTTTGAAATTATCAATATGTAATACAACAACCATTGTTAATTCCCTGTCACCTTATCTGTAATTCAGTTTTTGTACTGTTCTTGTGCCACTTTGTGTCTGTTTGCTAATGTTTTTGTTCTTTTACTTTTAAAATTTAAAAAAAACAGAAAAAGAACATTTTAAATGTTGCTCAGAGAGTGTCAGTTGAGGAAAAACTGTGAACAGAAGCAATTAGGGGTCTCTGCCAAAGCAGAATGTGGTGTTGGCTTGGAGATAAGTAGAAAGAATGGGCATGGGGTAGAGTGATGGGGTTTTGGATGTTTCCATCTGTGGGTTTGAGAAGAACCTAAGCTTGAGAGGAATGTAGAATGAATGGTGAGGTCTGTTACTGAGAAGGAAAAGATCACAAAAGGAATTTGAGGCTGGGAAAAGTGAAGAATTCTTATTATGTATGCTATGTTTTAGTGAGCTTTGAACAGTCAAGGAGAAATTAGGAGTGAGCAATCAGAAAAGTAAAGGTAGCACCCTAGCAAGTATATGATTTCCAGTTAATTTCCAACTGTCTGTACTAGTTTTCTCAGATACTTGGCAAATACGCTTGTTTTCTTTTGATCATCTTCCAAAGGCACCAGCTGAACTTTGTTAGAGACAGATGCACAACTAACTTCTTTCTTATCCTCACCTCCTCATGCAGATTTCCCAAGTCAGCACTGAGAAAAAGAGTGCAAATTCTGTTGGATGCCTGCAATGGAAAAGCTTCTTAATTGTCATGGAAGCGCTAGTATGGATCCCTTTCGATCCCTTGCTGGGCCTATTCATTTGCCTTGATTACGCCTTCCTGCTTTCTGTGTAGCACTTCTCCCCTTTCAGAGATGTGAAGGGTCCTAATATATTAAGCATCAAAGTAGAACTAATCTCGTATTACTCGCACTTATCTTTGAGCTTAGAATATATCAAAATTGAGGACTTCCGGTAAGATGGCAAACGGGTAAGCAGCAGAGAAAGATCCCTCTGAGGATTAACTGTCTGATAGATTAGTTGTGATTGTACTATTTTTTTATGATAATGGGTGTCTGTTTGTCAATATGTTTTTGTACTTTTATGTTTCTAAAATAAAATTTTAAAAAAAAACATCATACCACAGTAATATGTGTGCACCCATGTTTATAGCAGCACAATTTGTCATAGCTAGATCTTAGAAACGACCCAAATGCCCATCAACTGAATGGGTAAAAAAAGCTTTGGGTTTTTTTATATAATTAAGAACTACTCAGCCATAAAGAATGATAAACTTGAGACTTTTATAGGTCAATGGATGTAACTCAAGAGCACATTCATAAGTGAAATAAATCAGACTCACATGTGTAAACATCATATTGTCTCACTAGTGTGAGAAACTGAAAGAGTAAATAAGATCCAAAATGTACATCAAATGTGAATTGGGAAGAAACTGTTCAAGAAGAAAGAGAAACTGGGATGGGGAACAGAGGAAAGGAAGGAAGGAAAAAGAAATACATAGAGAGATATAGATATAGATCTCTCTGTATGTACACAAGATAGTTAAGACAGTTATACAGCTAGTTTCTCTCAGTTCATTGAAAAGAAAGGTTTGAACTAATATTGTTTGGACAATATTTCTTGCCTATGTCTTATACTCTGAACAACTACTACAAAGATAACAATATACAATGTATTAATTATTGTTACTGTCCTACTAGCCTGTTTTGAAACTCTGTCTTGTTATTTTTATTTTTTTCTTTCTCTCTTTAAAATAAAAAATACATATATAAAATAAATCAAAAAAACTTAAAAATTAAATTGAATTTAAAATATAAAGAAAATTATAAAATGATTCCACAATAAGGATACTATCTGATTTATCTTTTATATTCCCAGTCCTGGATGGGTGGGTAAATGAATGAGCCACTCCTACTGACAGTCTAACTACATACTGGTTAGTATGTGAGAATTACTGCAAGAAAATGTAAAAGCAAGAGAAATTTCGCAGGGGTTTTGTTTCTTTCTGCATTTAGCTTGCAGCATGCATCAAGGAACTGGAGTTTGCTGACAATGAAAATATCTGCACCTGTGCTGACAGAGTTTTAAAATCCCACTGAAATAGCACCATATGAATCACTGTACCTTACTTTCCTGACTATTCAACTAAATCATCATAGCAAAAAAAAAAAAAAAAAAAAAAAAAAAAAAAAAAAAAAAAAAAAAAAAAAAAAAAAAAAAAAAAAAGATCTGTAAATAGTACTGCCAGGGTGATGCACATTTTTACTAGAACTGTACAGCCTTCTGTTCCTGGAATTGCTTTTAAAAATTGGTACATATTACCTTAAAGTAAAGCAAGCTAAAGATCACCATTAGTAAAGGAAGAAAGAATAAAAATTCATGCATGATTCAGCATCAGTGCTGGAGAAGGTGGACTGACAAAAGCAGACCATAAATTGCCATACACACGATCACTGGAAACCTTTCTGCCTAAAGTTTCTATGATCTTGCTTTACCCATTGTCACTTCAAGAAATATTATGGCACTCAATATTTTCCAGACAATGTGCCAGGCTTTCGGCGAATAGGAAACCTCACAGACGATGGAGGCAGATGTTACACAAAGTTAACACAGTGCTCCATAGAGGCAAGCGTTATTCCTTCTCCCTATCTGCTGAATAAATTATAAAATTGCATTAAATTAAATACTGCTTAATTATAACCAATGCTCATAATCAAATATTTAATGTCCCAACTGGCACTCAATGCTAAATCTGAAGTTGTCTAATACAAAACAAAGAAAGAAAGAAAATTTAGACTTAGAGGGTTTCTGCCTTCACAGGAGGTTGGTTTATTTGAGTAAGGGGCTCCAAGTTGCCACCAGTCACTTACTTCTGACTTTAAAAGAACATTACATGCTCCATTATGCTGCCAGTCTGAGGCCGGGGGGGGCGGGTAAGAAATGAAGCTGGCACTAGAAGAAATCTGTGAGATGGAGGCACATAGTCCCACTTCCAGAATCAATGGTCCTCGTCAAAGTAGAAAAAAAATGTAAAGTCAAATTTCAGTGAAATTCCTTGTCTCAGACAATGGCGTTATTGATAATACACCCAGTAAGGGCGCTGTCCTTTGGTTCAAAGTGTCCTCCACAGGCACAAGTGACAAGCTTGGGCCAAGCAGACGGTACAGCCTGGTAGGAGAACGCTGTCCGTGGGGGGTCACCCTTGAAGGTGTTGTCAACCGGACTTCTTCCTCCCTTTCTCTGTTGCTTTCCAGTCAACAGGAGACGAGCACTTTGCCCTACGACACATTGCAGACCATAAGGTTCTGACTCACCACAGGTCCAAAACAACAGAGCTAGCCGACTCTGGACCAAAACCCCTGAGTTTCAAGGAGCCAGAATAAGCCTTACCTTCTTGCAAGCTGATTTTCTCAAGAATTTTGCCACAGAGATAGAAATTTGACTTTCATTCTTTTGCAGAAAGCTTGAAATCCTTGGTATTATGAAATAAATGTAGTCATTACAAGTAACAGAACGACCAAAACGTCAGACAATGATGGTTGGACTGTGGTTCAACTGAGACCTGAAGGGAAGGGGAAAATGCCCAGGGTGCTCTGACTTCCCCACCCGAGGAAGCCCACTCCTCCCTCAGAATGCAGGTAGGTGTTGAGACCTACAGCCCACGTAGACCAGTGAGCACTTGCGAAGCAGTGGTCTGAGGGGAGACAAGTAACAGGCTGCCGAATGAAGGGCAGGATGTTGAGTCATACAAATTCAGGAACACGGAGCAGCGCAGTGCACTGATAGCGATGCCCTGGAAGCCAGACAAAGTTCAACAGAGCGAGCAAGCAAATGGGACCAAGCAGAGACAGGAAGAGCTCCTGATTCTAAGGGCACCTCTAATTTTAAAAAATCACATTTCTCCTGTTAGCTTCTTGAGTAAAAACTGACACTTGCCCTTAAAGCATTGGTTATGAAAATAATTTGAGTTGGTCATCATTGTTCTGGGGGATGACTGATCTGACAGCACTTCCAAGTTAGAAGGTGATGTCACCAGACACCTATTTTACATATGCTAATTGACCAAGTGTCTAAGCAATAGGGAATCACAGGAAAAAGAAAGGGAAGACATGAGCAGAAGCCAGTGGAGGTTTTTAAATTTTCTTTTGTTTTTACTCTTGGTATTTTTCCTGGGAGTAGAATTCTAGGTTGACAGTGTTTTCTTTATTATATAAAAATGCGACTGCATTGCCACCTTGTTTATATCTGATTAGAAATCTGCTGCCAGCCTTATCTTGTATCCTCTGTACATAAGACATTTTTTTTCTGGCTGCTTACATGATTTTCTCTTAGTCCCCAGTTTTGAACAGTTTGATTATATCATGCCTTGGTGTAATTTTCTGGGTTTAGGGTTTGTTGAACTTGGACATGTGAGTTGCCAACAAAATTTGAAACTTTTCAACTATTATTTTTTCAAATATATTTTATGAATTCCTTTCCTCTCTTTTCAGGACTTTAATTATACATTACACCAAATGATATTTTGCAGTGATAAGGCTTTTGTTTTATATGCTCTTTTCCCCTGTGTGTTTCCTTTTGGACAGCTGTTCATGCTGTTTTCAAGTTCACTAATTTTTCCCCAGGCCTAGAGATACCATATTAAACTAGCTGAGGAACATCCAGAAGACCAGACTGTAGGCTCTTAAGAAGCCTACCCCGATGCCCAGGTCTCCAGGAAATTGGTAATATTGACAATCAATCAGAGGAGCCTAAAAGCAGGCTCAAATGATGTCTGCTCTGAAATTCCGATATTAGTAAAAACAGATATATCTATTTTATGCATGATAAAGAACCCTGTATGAAATTAGATAAACTAATGAATCCCGGCTACAAGTTGCATTTCCAAGTTGAGGATGAGCTGATCACAGACCTCCCACGTGATGGTGGTGAATCCTCCCTGCTGCCCTGTACACTTGAAGACGATGAGCTAGCCCAACAGCACAGAAGGAGGGGCAGCCTTGCCAGTACTGTGTGTGCTTGCAATCTAAGACAGAGGTCCTTCTTCCCAGCCACACAGTAACAAGAAGTCACACCACCTTTTTCCTGTCCGTCTAAGTGGCGTGTGGAGAGGTGGTGCCCTGTGTAACTGGTCCACTACACGTGTGTCAGCGGAAAACAGGGCCCACTGAATTAGAGGTCGGCACACCAGTACCTCTGGATCTCAAAGGTGATGCTGTGCTTACTGAGTTTTTAGGAATGTTACACGAAATGAAAATCTAGAGGAGTTTATTTAAAAGCATAGTGTATTATATTAAGGCTGTCCATCTCAGCTCCCCTAATCAAATGGACATATTCCTAATGCAAAGAAGAACCCCTGAATTGACATGAGCATGGTCTTTGTATGTTTTTTATTAAATTATTTTAGCAATGTGGTCATGCTCTCTTGGTTTCCTTTTTTTCATTTCTACCCAAAAAATAATGCATATCATCTTGAAAATGTTAATGTTAGCATTTTCTGATTCTTAATATAATTCTCTGC
The DNA here is from genome assembly GCA_004027595.1 of Dinomys branickii. NCBI lineage: Eukaryota > Metazoa > Chordata > Mammalia > Rodentia > Dinomyidae > Dinomys > Dinomys branickii. The sequence goes on from PVLD010029433.1 coordinate 6,154, forward strand.
TAACATTTCCATTCTTTAAAAGTTGCTCTGTCATGTTTCTTATATATTTAGAGCAGTGTACTATAAATCCCACAAGTATATGTAAGGTTCATATAAAAGAATAACTGGATACATAGATAAAGATGGAAATAGATGTTTCTAACTGCAAAGATGAAAAAGCATTTTGAAAGTCGTATCTAATCCTTCCAGTGAGACTCAATCAGGAAACCACCTGCTGTTCCCAGACAATAGAAATTCTAACTTCCTATGAGATTGAATTCTAGCACTGTCAGGCTGAAAAAGTTGAGTTTGATCTTGATAATACATAGAAAGCTATCATAGGCCATTTTAAGGTTTAAAAAACTTAAAATGTTAAGTAAATTATTTATAGATTTCCTTCCCTTGCTATGACTTCTAAAAGTGTTAATTCAGTGAAATATCAGGACCAAGACCCCTCTTACAAGGTGGGGTTAACTCTAAGATAATGAGCAGTATAGACAGCACAGGCACTGGCACAGCTGTGTCGGAGAACTGTAATTTGGTAATCATGATCTTGAAACAAAAGTTATGAACCTTTAAGAAAGAAATGGAAGAGACAGTGATGACGGAGGATTCCCTACAGTGTACTCTGGTAAGAGATTTCACCTGAGAGGCTGTTGTTATTTCACATAATTTTCACACCTACATACTTGAGATATACATTTCATTTTTACAAAGGAAGAGGTACGCATGACTGACTCCAAGTCTCATGCTATGCTAATATTGTCGACAATAGGGACTACATAGTTTCTGGAAGTATAGAGCTGAAATCTCTGGAAATTCTCTCTCTCTGTCTCTCTCTCTCTCTGTGTCTGTCTCTCTCTCTCTCTCTCTCTCATCAAAATCTGTGGAAATCTCTGTCAGTCTGTCTGCTTCTCCTTTCTCCCATCTCTAACCCCTCCGATCTCTGTCGCTTATCTCTCCTTCCCTCACCCGTTTCTCAATAAATAATATAGACATAGTGTGATTCTTTATTTCTAACCTTTGAGAAATAAAAAGATAGATTAAGTTCCAAAAAATCTGGAAATAAATGAACAACCTGTACTACTTATAAAGCAAAGATCTAGACTTCACACAGTCTCCTAAACCCAGAGTTCATCAACAGACCTATAAGTTTTAAATAAGATCTTAAAATAATAAGTAACAGTGATAGTTCAGAAATACACATCCAGAAAAAAGAAATACACATCCAAAATGTGTTTTTTTCACTCATAGCCACTCATGATTTGGTCAGAAAAAGGATCAAAAAGGTTTATTCTGGTTTTGTTTGGACAGAGTAGGAAAGAATGAAAGATCGGTGAGCATGGTGACCCTCACCTTCCTACTAACGTGAAAGCTGGGGGTCCTCACATCATTCATTAAGGGCTCATTAATTAAGGGTCTGCTAGAAATTTTGCCAGTTATTTTTTCTTTCCAATATTTTGGCTTTTTCTCTCAATCCTTTTCACTCTCATGCTATGTGTTCCTCCCATCCACCAGTGATTTCCTTCTTCCTGACAAATAAACACGCCCAAGTCTCTCCTTCCCAACAAGTGAAGGGTGAACAAAGGCCCCCTTTGGAAGCACCTCTCCAGGTGTATCGCCCTGTGCCAGTGTTTTCCTCAACTCTCTGCTCCTCCTCAACCTCTTTGCTTATGTCCTTCTAGTTTTCTAACCCTTTAAATATAAGCATTGCTTATGTTTGTGTCCTTGGACACCTTCTCTTTTGGTTTTCTCTGAAGATCGGGTCAGAATTTTCAGCTTCCTGCTGAACACTAAAAATACTGAAGTGATACATCCACTCCCAACCCCCCAAAAAGTCTGTCCCTTTCTCCCCATGTCAGCTAACGGCATTCCTGTGGCTAAGATTTGGAAAGCACATCCACCACAGCAGCCGGACCCTCTTTCACAATGTTACTGGCCTGGCACAGGGAACGTCACCGCTTGCACACACATGCTCTGCCACAAGTGCTCCTGGTCCCTGGGCCCCTCTCTGCCAGCAGCGATTCAGGCACACAGGCACCTTCTGTCATATGACTTTGTCATCTTTTGCAGTTGGCTTCCAAGGTCATTGAGCATATCTTCATTGGGCCATTACAAAGGAAAACAGTGTGAAGAATAAGGTAAAAGCGACTTTTTGACAGTTTTGAAAATTACATGTGTATTGGGCTGCTTGAGCTACATAACAAAAGTCATAGGCTAAAGATGGCTTAAACAGCATAATTACCTTCTCCACAGTTCTAGAGGCTGTGGGGCATATGAAAGTCCAAGAGCAAAGTGCTGGCTGGTCTGGGTTCTGGTGAAGGCCTTTGCTATGGCTGTGTCTAGATGTCACCCAAAGCTTCATGCAGTCATAGGTGGGGCTTTTCAGAGGTGGATGGATCTAGAGTGCTTGATGCTGGGATTACAAAGGTATGTACATAATTAGTGTACAAACACCAATTGTGAAATTAGTCCACTGATTGATTAGACGTGGTCCTGGGAATGGATAATGAGAAGGCCTGGCCTTGGTGGGCGTGCTCCCACCCTGAGGGCACCTAGCCTGGACGTGATATAAGGCACAGAAGGGGCTGCTGAGCTCACAGCTTAGTGCTTGCTGCTTTTGCTGCCTTCTGTCTGCCCTGCATGGACTGTTCTCCCCTGCAGTGCCCTCTGCCATAACACCCTGCCTTAGAGCCAGTCGATTATGTACTGAAACCTCTACAACTGTGAGCTAAACAAACCTGTCCTCCCTTAACTTTCATGGTTGGTATTTTGTCTCAGCAATGAGGAAAGGTAAGGCAGTCTTCTCAATTTGCAGTTAGCCAGCTTCACTCTGGTCCCAACATGGAGAAGACAGAGAAATGTCCTTCTTTCTCTTTTCCTTCCCCTATAAGGCCACAGCCGCACTAGGTTAGTGGCCTGCCCTTATGTTCTCATTTAACGTGACTTGCCTCTTAATGACCCCAACTCTAGACACAAGCACACTGGGTTAGGGGTTCAACACATAGGTTTGCTAAAGATTCAATACATAGGTTTGGAGAAGCTATAATTCTGTCTTGAGCAGAAGGCTAGGAAAGATAATCTAGTAATATTCTCAGGAAAAAGGGAAAATTTGCTCAGTAAATTGTTAGTCAAGCTCTGCCACAATCTACCTTTCTGCTCATCAGATACACATTCTTCTCTTTTTTCTTCAGAAAGAGACCCGTTAATCTCCCTTTAAGGGATAGAAGCCAAAGCCCCATTCAGTCACTGCAATCAGTGCAAATGCAGAATCTCAGAATGATGCAAGTTCCTTTCCATCAAGTATTAAAAAATGTCTTTTCATGGCCAAGTGATTAGTAGCATAAAGACACAAGTCTGACCTCCTCACCATTCTCTTTCTTTCTCTTCCCTCTCACTCTTTCCTCTCTCCACACACACACACACACACACACACACACACACACATTCCTTACATCTACTATACATGGTAGAACAGGGACAAGATAACCATAATACACATTTTCACTTGATAAAGGAAGAACTGGGGAAATAACAAAATTCCAAAACTTAGACGACTTACTACAATAGGGTTCATATAAATTTTCAGCTGGTATTTACCCTCCAAGCAATGACCGCTGGTCCCATGCCAGTTTGGGGTGCGTAATAGTTGATACATTGTATCAACTTGAGAAGTTTAGAAGTTTAAGTGACTCAGCTGTTCTACATCCTCAGGTGTAGAGGGCATGCCCTAAGGAGGCTGTTTATGCCCTGGTGCTTTGGCAAACAGAAACACCTAAATGATACCCAGGATTTAGAGGCAGATTTATTCACATTGATAAGCATTGATTGGGATCATTCCCAAACTATCAAGCCCTAATCTCTGGTGGTCTAGTTCTTATATGGGATAAGCAAGCAGGAAGCACAGAGGCAGAATGGCTTTTCAGTTGGGAGTTGGTTTATGGAATGTGCATCAAGCTATGCATCACACTGACCAGCCATTTATAAGAGACAGAAGTAACAGGAGCTATTACCTGGACAATTAACAGACACTGAAATATACTGGCTGGTGGGGGCGGGGGTCAGTTTTCTGCTATGCTAGGATTTTGTGATGGATGATTCATTGTGTCAAGTTGAGAAGTTTAGAAACTTAACTAAGTGCCTCAGTAGGGGCCAGGGTCCTCACTTTGTAAACATCCTCAGCCTGTACAAGAGGAGGAAAATGGAGATGGTGTGAGTGCCAAACCCACCGTAGGGCAGGTAGCCTGCTTACAATATAAGGGAAGGAAAGAGGCTTGCTCTTCCACTCTCTTCTGCTCTTCTTGCTTTTGCTGTCTTCCACCACCATGAACTATTGCCCCTCTGTCGTGCCACCTTGCCTTGGAACCAACTGATTACAGACTGAAACCTCCACAAACTATAAGTTAAATAAACCTGCCCTTTCTTAATTTTGGGTTTTGGGTTTTTGTCTCAGCAACAAAAGTAAAGTAACTAACACAAAATTTGGTACCAGAAGTGGAGTCAGTGCTGTGATTATACCTGACCATGTGGTTCAAGAGCCTTTGGGAATGGCTCCTGGGAAGCATTTGGAAAGGTACAGAGATGTTGCCTGAAAAAGTGGAGCTGAAATGTCTTAGGCTGTTTGGTATGGGAAATTCTGGCCAGAGCTCAGAAGAACAGAAGGCTGATAAAAATCCTGCTGGTAAAGACTAGGCTCAGGAGGTTTCCGCTGAGAAGAAGGACTGCATTGATTATTAGAGTCCAAAGGATGTATGTTAGGGCTTGGTAAAAAGTTTGTCTGTATTTTGCTCATGCCCAGAGACTTTGTCTGAGACTGAGAGTAAGGGCAGAACACTAATCTTGTAGTAGAAATTTGAAGGCAGTTGAAAGGTGAGGTGGTGGTATGGCTACTGTTGAGGGCTTTTACCCAGATTTATGTTGAGAACCAAGAGCAGAGAGCCAAGTAGAATGGTTTAAAATGTAAGTTTGGCCAGGAAGGAAGCTCCAGTTAAGCTGTGGACTACAAAAATAGAGCTGAGAGGATCTTGATTGCTGAGAAGGAATAGGAGAATGCAAAAGATAGCCTGAGGGCATTGCAAGAAGAAGTGTCTCCGTTTGCAGCTTCCAAATTGCAGAAGTGAAAGACTTTCTCCTAGAAGAAAGCCACAGAGCACCATGTTCCAGAATGGCAACGGCATAGAGAATTTTTCCTCAGAATGGGATTAAAAGTGCTCAGCAAACCAGGCACCCAACCCCTACAGCTAAGAGAGAGGGAAGCCTGGTACTGCTCCAGCTGGCAGCAGACCTCTGCATCATTCACATGGTGCTGGTTTTGGGTGCATAAAGAAGGCAAGATTTCTGGAGTAAAGAAGGCTTTCACCATGATTTCAGAAGGCCTGGAAGGCCAGGCAATGTGCTCCTGAGAGGGCAATGTATGAAGTTGTTATGGTAAGGCCAAAGGTGTAGTGGAGACCTCAGAAGTTTGAAAAATCCAGGAACATGGATGTCTGAGGAATCTTGCAAGGAGAGAGCAGAGTGTGTCCAAGAGACAAGCCATGAGAACTACAGTCACCAGCAGTACCATAGCAGTAGATCCACCCAAGCCCTTTGAATTTCACATCTTGCCACAGATTGCGTCAGATGCTGGACATGGAACTACAGGATTTAGTGTTTGCCCTGCTGGGTTTTGTGCTCACTTTGGCCCAATACTTTGTATTCCCATGTTTGTAAACTTTGGAATGAAAATGTTATGTTTCTAATGGAATATAATGTTGATAGACCCAATATTGGTTCTTAAGTTATAATGGTCAAGTTATGAAATGATAAGAATAAGTATGTCTTGGTATCTGGAAACCTATTTAAAGAAATATGTATAGTTGCCAGGTTGTCAAGGGGTTGATTGTAATGGATGATACACTGTGTCAACTTGAAAAGTTTAGAGGTTTAATTAAGTGACTCAGCAGTTCTACATCCTAGGGTATAGAGGACCTGTCCTAAAATGGCTGTTTACACCCTAGGATGTTGTGGTGGTTGATTCATTGTGCCAAGCTGAGAAGTTTAGAAGCTTAACCAAGTGATTCATCAGGGAGCAGGGTCCTCACTTTGTAAACATCCTGAGCCTGTGCAAGAGGGGAGTACAGAGGTATTTTGAGTGCTACACCTGCCCTAGGGAGGGTAACCTGCTTACAATATATGGGAGGAAAAGAAGCTTGCTCTTCCATCCTCTTTTGCTCTTGTTGCTTTTACTGTCTTCCCCCACCATTAACTGTTGCCCCACTGCCATGCCACCCTGCCTTAGAGCCAGCTGATTACAGGCTGAAACCTCCATAAACTGAGCTAAATAAACTTTTTCTTTCTTAATTGGATATTTTGTCTCAGCAATGAGAGAAAAGTAACTAAGACAGGGAGAGATGGGCCTCAATTCTGCTTGTGCTCCATGGACAGAGACTCAATCACAAGGTCACATCAGCTGCAAGGCAGCTGGGAAATATGATCTATCTATGTGTTCAAAAAGAAGTCTTGTGATGATTCAGGGAGCTTCCAGTCAGCCTATTACAACCCATTTCCAATTTTCATCATTTCCCCATAATTCCTATCAATTATCAAGTCTCTCATTTATCCAGCCCCCGTCGTCTTATCTCTGCCTATCCCTTCCTCCAACATCCCTCAGTTGGTTATCACAATGCATCCACCCACTTACCCATTCACTTATTTAACCAACTTAATCTCAGCTCAGGTGGATCTCACAGTCTTTCCGGGAGGGACGGGAAGGCTCTCCAGTAAACAAAATCATATAGTACCACATGAGCTAGGCACAGAAGCCCTGGGAAGCTCCAGAGCATGTGCTTGTGGAGTAATTGGGAAAAGCTTCCAAGAGACACAGACCTTTGAGTTAAATTTTTAAAGTTGTGTACCAGGGACGTAAGAAAAGGGGAGGGCTTTTTAAATAAGACAAAAGAAACAAAAGCATGCATTAACCCAGTACTTGCCATATATCACTAAAACACGTTTATCAATTGCTGTTGGATTCAACTAACAGGAAATATACACAAAAGGTGATTTAAATTACCAATTTCTGCATTGGTACTTTATTATCCTGGAGTACACCAAGACATTCCAAGGAGAGAGAACATGCTTTGTCCTGTGGGCTTACTGTCGAGGTCCTTAATTTCTGCATTTTTATGCCTCATTTTCCAAAACATATTTGCCTTGGGACATCCCTGAATTTCAGCTACAATTCTGGGTCTTCTGTCCCACCATAATTTCTTTCTTTATAAACTCACCTCATAAAAGACATTCTTCTCAAAATTTACAATGAAACATAGACTTCAGGTATTAAATATTTTGTACACCAAGACAAAGGGACAATTAGAAATGTCAATTACAGATTGAACAAAGTGAATGACCCTCCTGACTACATTATGAACATTTGTTGTCCATTTACATAACTTTTCATTCTTTGCTTTGAAGAAAATTAAAGGGGAACCTAATGTCAGCTGATATATCATAAAACTAAATTTTTATAATAGAGCAATTATTCAAAAGGAATTCAAAGAAATGAGACACTGTTAAAACAATACACTTTATTCCACTTATTCAAATAAACAAGTGTCTGAACACCTAAATCTATTAAAAGTGAATAATATGAATAGAATGTTGATGAGTTTTGTCTCATCTTGTAATACTTATCCACAGGTACATAAACAATGTCTGAGCCCATTATAATCACAGTGTGGCTGCTGTACTGTATGCAGTTAACAATACCAAAGCTTAAAAGAAGCACTTCCCTAAATAGATCTTTCTCAGGGCTGAAAAATTAACTAGCAGTTGAACCACCAAGATGTCCTTACATCTCCTTGGGTGGACATGACTGGGTCTTACAGCTATTCCTTTTACCAATCACGGTTCACTCCAGGAACCAGGGGGGACCCAGTATACCCTGATGGATCTCATGCCACCAAATACCTGGACAAACTCAGGGTTCTATTAGCAAAAGTAAAATACTCGAACACAACCAAAGAAGTCGGAACCGCTGAGATCATTAGGATAGGCTCGAACTGCTCTTCCTCCAAATTCTCACATTTTCTATGTACCACAAGTAACCACAGATTCGCTCCCTAAACATAGGGTGGACTAGAATGGCCCATCTTACTCTCCTGCATATATTCAACTTTCAAAACTTCTTATTACAAATTACTGCACTAGGAATTGTGCAGGATAATAAATCCAAAAAATAAATGTGGGCCAGACATGGTGGTACATGCTGTAATCCCAGCACTTGGGAGGCAGAGGCAGGAGAATCACTGCAAATTCGAGGCCAGCCTGAGCTACAAAGTGAGTTCAAGGCCAACCTGAATTGCATAATAAAACCCTGTCTCAAAAAACAATATATGTGGCTGGGGATATAGTTCAGTGGAATAAGCGCCTGCCTAGCAAGCGCAGGGTCCTGAGTTCGATCCCCAGTACCGCAAAAAAAAAAAAAAAAACAATATATGTGTGTGTGTGTGTGTGTGTGTGTGTGTATATATATACACACACACACACATAAATACATAAATGTGATGAAGTTCTTATTTTCAGGGAATATTGGAGGCACTGGAAAATGTAGGTATAGAAGATGAGAAGGTGTTTTGGAATTAGGTAAGAGAGATTTTGCAGACAGTTCTGCGGATTGGCTCGTATAGAATGAAGGATAACTCCCCTCCCTCCCATCGTATGCAATATTGTTAACTTCCTGAAGAGCTGAACCACATTTGTCTCTGAGAGTTATCACCTTCCCCAGCTCCTAGCATGGTCCTTCGCCTACAGTTGAATATCACTGACATTCACTGAGTTTCTGGCGTCACCAAGCTCTGTTCTGACTGCTTTCTGCACAGCAGATGACTTAATCCTCCCCACAAGGGAGGTCTGACCATCTCCTTCTTATAAACAATGAGATTGAGGTACAGAAATTTTACCTTGTCCAAGGTCATAGGACAGCGATGGTGAAACCTTCAGAGCTTTCAAGGGTACGTACATCCTGCGGCAGCACACAAGCCCTGGGTTCACCACCACAGTCACAGGGGTAGATGAAGGCTTGCAGCCCATACTGGATACACAACCAATGAAGTTGTGTTGCCTCTTGTACCCAATAACTGGTTATCAGATGTAATTTCAGAGGAGCTCTCCAAATAAATCATTCAGCTTTTTACCCAGGGATGTTGGCTGCTAGTTATGTACCAGACACAGTGCTGGGTCCCCTCACATGTACCGTCATTTATGAAACCAGGTAAATGATATGATGTCTTTCTGATAAAGTGGCTCAGCCCAGAAGTCTGCATCATCCTGGAAAACTTACCCTTTAAGTTTGTAGGTATTAGAAATTCTCTCACTTGCACTTATTTGAGCCAGTTCTATCCACAGGAAGTTTTCTCTCTGTATGTTCTCAAATTCTGTGTGTTTACAGAAATTGCTATAAGGTAGCTTGGTACAGATGTTTAGGACTGTAAAGTGTTTTTTAAAAAGTACATACTTGAAAAATTCTGCTCTGTCAGTGAATTTATTTGGAATACTAGATGGGCTTTAATCAATCAATGTTTGACAGAACTCTTTCCCTCCCCTTCTCTCCTGTCTCTGCCAATCATGTGTCCAAACTGTTAGGCACAGGCAAATTCAATGACATGTTTTTTGAGGACTTTTTAATTTCACTGTATAAATAATATTTCAATAATTAAATATTTCATCATCATGGTACAAGGTCCTTTCTGTTATAATGCAATTATACCAACACACACAAATAAAATAAGGTCCTAAGAAACCCCAATGTGTCAAAAACTTTGTAAAAGTGGTTAATACAAAGAGAAGGGGAGCTGGGTATGGTGGTACGCATCTCTCACCACAGCCCTTTCAGAGGTCAAGGCAGGAGGATCACAAGTTTGAGCCTAGCGTGGGCAACTTAGTGATTCAGTGAATCCTGTCTCAAAATAAAAACTAAGAGAAAGTCTGAAGATGTAGCTCAGTGCAAAGGCCCTGGGCTCAATGCCCAGTACCACAAAGAATGACAGAGAGGGCTAGGCTTCAGACTCATATTACAAAATTATTTCCTCTGCAGGAATTTCAATAACAGTTTTATAGCAAAATATTCCCTAAATTTTGCTGTCATAGCAAGTTAAAAATAATAAGTTGGTATGTTAAAGCAGCTCACAGCAGATGTAAAATCTTCCCCTTTTGATCTTTAATCCACATACATATATTTAGGAACTGTTTGTTCTCTCTCATTTTTGACCTTTATTTTGCAATTTTGCTTTCATCAAAGTTCAGACCCTCAAAAGGTAAATAAGAGAACAAAATAACACAATGATAAAGCACTGCAGGATGAAAGAACAGAGATCCAGGGAGCTTTCCATTTGCAAAAGAAATGGTCACCAGCTGTGACTGGTATTACAACCAAGATCCACCTTGTGCAAAGTTTGCTCCTTAATGAATTTGTATCTAAATCACACAATGAAAACTATTAAGAACATGTGTATGTAATCAAAAATGTTTTTATGGGTATCATATGTAAATGCCCTCAAAGGCCATAACAATAATCAGAAAAAAATGAGGAAGACATTGTACGGATGTGCAGTTGTAAGCTGGACCATGAAATAGAAAAAGTGACACATTCCCTGAGAGAGATGGGTGAGATATATAGAGTGTCAGTGCAGAACACCAGGCAAGAACGGGTCACTTAGAATTACGCACCATGGCTTAGACACCAGCAGCCCCCAGTAGGTAACAACCTTCGTGTGCAATTTCTAATACCACCACCATCTCCATCAGTTTCTAGTACCACTCATCTTAGCATTTTCAAACACCACCATCTCAATGCTAGTTTCCAATAAACATCCACCTCAGACTGAATTTTACACCTACATGTATCACTTAGCAAGCAAACAGATAAATAGAAATATGTTTTACGACTTCAAATGCCAGCTCCAAGGCTCTCTGCCCATGAATGCCATGAAAGGCTGGGTGGAGATGAGAGCAACGTTTTTCCCAAGTGTTACGGTTGATACATTGTGTCAACTTGGGGAGTCTGGAGGTTTGGCTGAGTAGCTCAGCAGTTGTAGATCTTGGGGTGAAAAGGACATACCCTTACCCTTGTGGGATGTTGTTTATTGTGTTAATTTGGGAAGCTTTAAAGGTTAACTGTGTGATTCAGCAGGAAGCTAGGGTGTTTACCTTGTAAACATCCTGAGCCTGTGGAAGAGGAGGGCATGGAGGTTATGTGAGAGGTACACGCCCCCTGGGTGAGGGTAGGCTGTTTACAATGTAGGGGAGAAAAGGAGGCTGCTTGCAGCCATTCCCCCCTTTTGCTTGTGGTTTTTGCTGTGTTCTGCTGCCGTGAACAGTTTGCCCTCTGCCATGTGCCATTTTGCCTCAGAACCAGCCAAGTAAGGACTAAACACCTCCACAAACTGTAAGCTAAATAAACCTTTCCTTCCTTCAATTTTGGGCACTGGGTATTTTGTCTCAGCAACGAGAGAAAAGTAACCAAGACACCAAGATAGAGTCGGGCAACTGGGTGCTCAGTGCTAGGCAACCAGAGCATCCTGAACATGAGCATTGGCTGCACTTTTTAATCAAGCCTTTGGCACCATTCTAATAAAAGACCATTGGGCCTGCCAGGTACTTACAGAATGTCCATATTTCTAGCCAATCTATCTATCTTCAACATAATTCTTCCCGCTAGTAAAAACTAATTTGTAGCATTTATTTTGCTCATTGACAGAGCATCTAATGTTTTTTTTTTTATTTTTTTTTTTTATTTTAGAAACATAAAAGTACAAAAACATATTGACAAACAGACACCTATTATCATAGAAAATAGTACAATCACAACTAATCTATAGACAAGGTGATATGGTCTCAACAGTAGTTGTTGTTTTATCCATTGATATCTTCGAATTGTAGATGTATGGACCCATATACAGACATGCAAATTTAGTC
>PVLD010029434.1:0-18079 GCA_004027595.1 Dinomys branickii
TATACATATGTGCAGGAGGGCTAACATGGTTCTACTATTGTATTATATCACTTAATGCTAAGCAATAATCGATGACAGGATATTAGATTAATAGTGTATATCTGTATGTGTTAGCCTGAACACACACTTCGAAGATATCAATATGTAAAGCAGCAACAAGCGGTGTTTTTTTTCTGTTGTTGTTGTTGTTGATGTTGTTACTGTTGTTGATGTATGCCTGTTTTCTTTCTTGTCTTTGGATTTTTGGTTCTTGTGTTTTTTTTTTCTGTTGTTGAGAGGATCAACTGTCTGACTAAATTTGCATGTCTGTATATGGGTCCATACATCTACAATTCGAAGATATCAATGGATAAAGCAACAACTGTTGAGACCATATCACCTTGTCTATAGATTAGTTGTGATTGTACTATTTTCTATGATAATGGGTATCTGTTTGTCAATATGTTTTTGTACTTTTATGTTTCTAAAATAAAAAAAAAAGTACTCCACTGAGCCACAACCCAAATAAAACCACCCCCCAGGCATATACTAGTCAAGATCCCAGATATGCAGCAAAAGAACACAATATTAAAAGCTGCTAGAGAAAATAAACAGATCACCTATAAAGGAAAGCCCATCAGAATCACAACACACTTCTCAACAGAAACCATGAAATCAAGAAGAGCTTAGAGCGAGATATTACAGATTCTCAGACAAAACAGCTTCCAACCCAGACTGATGTATCCTGCAAAACTATCCTTCAAATTCAATGGAGAAATAAAATATTTCCATGACAAAGACCAACTGATGAACTTCATGAGTGCCAAACCAACATTACAAAAAGTACTAAAAGATATTCTAGACAGAGAAAAAAGTGACCACAATCCCAAGAACAACAATAGAAAGGAACCCTTAAGCAGAACAAGAAATTAAACATCATATCACTGTGATATATGTGCACCCATGTTTATAGCAGCACAATTTGTAATAGCTAAATCATGGAAACAACCCAAATGTCCATCCACAGAGGACTGGATTAAAAAACTGTGGCATTTTTACACAATGGAATATTATTCAGCTGTAAAGGAAGACAATCTAGGGGCTTTTATAGGCAAATGGTCACAATTAGAGACCATACTCATAAGTGAGGTAAACCAGATGTGCATGTGCAAACAGCGTATAGTATCATTAGTGCAGGAACCTGGAGATGAGAATATAGATTGGTTAAACTTGCACGGTCGAAGGAACCGCTGAGCTAAAGCTAGCCCTGAGAATATAGATCGGGAAGTATGAAGGGAGACTGCTCGAGGGTAGAGAGCAATCGGGATGAAGGGAAGGAGAGGAGGAAGAGGAGGATAGCTGAGTAGGTATGTATGTATGTGCGGGATGGCTGACATGGTTGCACTGTTGTCTCATGTCATATTGATGTGGGAAACAATTGGTGATTAGTTGTTTGATCAACCTTGTATGTCTATTTGTATTGTCCTGAGTATACACTTTGAAGCTACCAATGTGTAATACAACAACCATTGTCAATCCCCTGCCACCTGTAGTTCGGTTTTTGTACTGTTCTTGTGCCGCTGTGTGTGTTTGTTAGTGTTTTTGTTCTTTTACTTTTAAAATAAAAAAATAAAATAAAATAAAAACTTTTGCTCAGCAAAGGAAACAAACAACAGAGTAAAGAGACAACTTGAAAAAAGCAAAATAAAAAGAGAAAATCACCCTCTATACCACATACAATATCTAGAGCATAAAGAGAGAACTCAAAGAATTAGATCCCTTAAATAAAAGACCCAGTCAAGAAATGGGCTACTCAAATCAACAGACACTTCTCAGAAGAAGTGCAAGTAGCCAATGAGCACATAAAAAATGTTCAGCATTCTTGGCCATTACAGAAGTGCAAATTAAAACAACACTGAAATTCCATCTTATTACACATAGGGTGACTATTATCAAGATTGATTAATATATACTGGTGAAGCTGCAGGGATAGAAGAACCTTTCTACATTGTTGGTGATCATATAAACTAATAAGTACAAACACTATGAAAGGCAGTGTGGAAATTCCTCAAAAAGTAAAACTAGAAATTACATTTGATTCATGTATTCTCCTTCTTGGTAATTTCCCAAAACAATTAAAAGACATCATATTACAGTGGTAGATGTATACCCATGTTCCTAGCAGCAGAATTCATAATAGTTGAATGATGGACCAATGGGTGCAGTGAGGTACACGTGTGATCCCAACATTCAGGAGTCTGAAACAGAAGTATCACTGTGAGTTCAAGATCAGTCTGCACTAGTCTCAGAAAAAATTATGGACAGGACCTTTATGTCTTTCAGCAAATAAAGAGAATGTGATTGACTGAAGGATTGATTGACAGATACGTGATAGATACATAGATAATAGAAGACAATAGATAGATAGATATAGATAGATAGACAGAAGATAGATGATAGATAGAAAGAAAGATATAAGGAAAGAGAGACACACAGACAGATAGACAGATGCTGGAGTGCTACTCTGCTATAAATTGTGTCATTTGTAGGCAAATGGATGCCACTTGAGACAATAATGTTATGTGAGATAAATCAGACACAGGCATCAACATCACATTGTTTTTCTTATAAGAGAATCTCTAAGTGTAATAAAGAGCAAAATAAAGGAGAGATAATAGAAAACAGAAAAATAGATCTTTTGCAAGTGGGAAGGGATCCAAGGGGTGGAAGGAGAGGGAAGGGAGCTGAGGGGAAGGACACAAAAAAGAACAGAAATGTTCCGTTCACTCACCAGCTCCCCACAGCGAATGTGACCATTGTGTCCCACAAACTGTAGAAATAAAAGTTTAAAATTTGTTTAATTAAAAAATAAACATTTGACTATTTGAAAAAGTTTCGATAAAGAGCAAGTAGCTCTCCAAATACGAAAACATAATAAAGGTACAAAAATCTACAATAGATACAAGCAGTGGTAGACAAGGCCTCTGAAAAGACAGGCAGAATAAAACAGATGAATTTGGCATCGCACACCAGTAATGAAGGGCTATTCACCAAATGGTAGTACGTCAATGAGTTAATTGTGGCAAAGGCAAAAATAAGTTTGGAGCCTTCCCTAAAAGCGCCAAGGAACATAAATTCAAGCTGTAGAATGGGAGTGAGTACTAAAAATGAAACCATTTTTTTCTTCCAAAACCAAACCAGAATAAAGATACACCTATCTGGTGACAGACTAGATGAGGAATTTCTAAGCATGAAAACAACGGAACAAACTACAAAGAACAGGGGGAAAACAGACTTGACTGTAGGGACATTTATAACTTCCCTTTAAAAATTTCAAAACAATTGCCAAAACATTTAAATGAATGGAAAAGCTACTTGCTTTATAAATAAGGCCATAGCAAAGTTACTTCACTCTCACACAAACACAAGAGGTAAAAGGCAAGGATACAATGAATTTCTACTTCTACACACTTCAACAGAGTCACCAGTTTTTAATCACATTTAATCACATCTGCTTTGTTCTCTGACTGTCCTAATCTCCTTTCTGGAACCATCTGAGAGCAAGTTGAAGACATTATGCCTCTACCCCTCCATATTTCAATGCTTATATAAAAAATATGAGATTTGCAGTTATCCTTCTAAACCTTAGGGAACTACTACTGTGTTTTCAAAAATAGGTGACAGATTTCAGCCTTTGGGGGTATCCGAGGAGAAGTTTCACAATAATACTTAGCTTTACTGTGAGATAAACATTCTGCTATTTTCTATTACTCTGATTCTTTTCTATTCTACTTTATTTATTTTCTGACCCACTAAATTGATTTCAAGAGTTTCAGTGGGTCTGGGTCTTACATGTAAAAAGCACTGGACCAGAAAATGTGGAAGATGCCACCTGACAAAAACTACAACTAATAGTAAGTGAAAGAACAGAAAAACAGAAAGGTTCACAGTCAAGTTTTCAGAAATGGAGCAAAAGACAAATTTGTGAAAAATGAACTAATCATCCCTTATGAAATTCTTATGCAGAGTTTCTGGAAATAATTATTTTTAAAAAACAAAGATGGTTTTAAATAGTATGCAGGCATGACATAAAGGCATACTGAACTACAGAATAACACAGCTATTCTCGTTTTGTTCTACTCTCCTCATACAGAAACACAACCGCCAATGCTTGTTAGAGGAAATCTTTTTCAAATCCAAACCACAGTGAGATTTCACTTCTCCCAAGGTTGGAATGGCCACTGAAAAACACAAAACATTACAAATGCTGATGATTTTGAGGAAGCAAATTTCTCAGACACTATTGGTGGGAATATAAATTAGCACAACAATTATGGAAAACAGCACAATTTCTTCTCCTGATGCACAGCCTCCCTCCCCACACCCAGGAAACAACGACTGTCACTAGTTTTTTGCGAACTCCTCCAGAGATATTCCACATATATAGTAAATACAGGTGGAGTATCACCTACCTGGAATGCTTGGAACAGAAGGGTTATAGATTTGTAGATTTTCAGATTTTGGAATATTTTCATATACATTATGAGATATTTTGAGGATAGGATGTAATTTATGCTTCATGTATGTCCTATACACATATCTTGAGGGTGATATTATTCATGTATTTGTAATGTGCCTGTTCTGACTGCAACCTGTCATGAGAAAAAGCGAAATTTCCACTTGGGGCATCATGTCAGTGAAAAAGCTTCAGATCTGGGGTCATTCTGGATTTGGGTCTTCAGATTAGGGATACTCACCCTGCACATAAAAGCTGATCTGGCCAGGCATGGTGGTGCACACCTGTAATCCTAGCACTCAGGAGGCTGAGGCAGGAGGATTGCCACAAGTTTGAGGCCAGCTTGGGATACACAGTGAGTTCAAGGCTCAGCCTGACTACATAGCAAGATCTTGTCTCAAAACATGAGAAAAAAAAAAACTGATCTGTATAGAAGTATGCCACAACTGAAATTTTTTTCGCATTAAAATCCACTTCACATAAAGTCTGCCACAGTTTTAGTGGCCTTCCGTTCTATCAGTGCATAATTTCTTTTTGCTAATCAAGGAGTATTTTTTATGCTGGCATCGTGGTATGTCAAACAATGCTTCCATTAATAACCTTATGTACAGGTCCTATGTCAGAGTTGCAAACCAATCTTCAGGATGCTTTCCTAGAATTATAGCTTCTAGGTAAAAAGACATGAACACTTTTTATACACATGTTGACAAAGGTAGTAAGTACCTCAGAACTAGAGACTTCAACAGGTCACAGAAGATAGACCCAAAAAATATTTCATTGATTTTACTTTTAAGTACAATTTTCAAGTATTTACAAGTGATGACATTAGTTTTCCATTATGAAAATTACAGAAACTTTATGATGTGAAAAAGTGAGTCAATCTGCTTTGAATGCTTCCCTGAGAACCTGAGGCTACAGCCACCCACGCACCGGAATCCTGGTGCACTTGACTTCTCAGCAGTCATGGCCATTCTCTGGGCAGCCTGCACTAGGCGCTGGCCAGTCTGAGGGTGCTGGGTGAACATGCCTGCAGGCTGGGTACAGGACATAGCCAACAGGCCCAAGTAAGACTTTCTCCCTCCCTGGCAAGACAGCCAGCTGGAATTTGAGCAGAGGCTGGTGCCTAGGAAGATGACCATCAGCCCCCTGGAGACTGGGCTGCCCTGAGTAGATGTAGGAGCCCCAGCAACTATGGCTCTAGCCGGATTCAACATTCTCCCAAGCATCTGCCTAATTACACGGGGGAGGCTCTGAGCAGGGGGCTAAGGGGAACTGGAATATCCTTTGCACTTCAGATATAGTGCAAAAATGTGCTGAACACACACACACACACTCGCTCACTCACGCAAGATGAAACATAGATACCATAAGTCAAGACCAGAAGTTGCTATGGTGGAATGTCTGGAGGGACGCCAGAAACACAGCAGATTAAGCCTGACAGGGACCTGAGGCACACTTGGCTGAAGGCAGGCCTGAAGAGAGCCCCTGCCAACTGGCAGACCCCTAGGATCTACCTGAAGGGCAAGTGAGCCTGGTGCCACCCAACCCACCCCCACTACTGATCTGTCATAAGAAACGTGAGGAAGACCCAGCTACCTCACACTGGCTGTGGGATCAATATCCTCCCTAGATTCACTTTTCTAGTTTTAGTGTTTTTTTAATAACTTCATGACTACAAGAACAGATGCCTTCACTCTGATGAGGACCACCTGGCTCATGGTCATTCTTTATAACTAATTTGACAATCTTTGCCTTATTCAAAATGACAGCCCCTCAGGTGTCCCTATGCGGTGACTTCACCCTTATTCAAAGATTATACTGACCTCTTATTCCACCACATGCCAACCTTTTTTGTTCCCTTCCACTCAATGCCTGGCTCAGGGTGTGTGATAGATGTTGACTCCCCAACATGTTTATTCAAACCTCCCCCGACTGATTGCATGATTGAATTCTATCCAAGACAAGTGTCATGGATTTTTGTAGACATTGCCGGGCCTATAATTTGTCTGCCACTTTCAGTTTGCCAAAATGTTCTTTAATTCAGCCAAGATGCCATATCTAATACATCTTTAGTGTTTTTGAGATGCCCTTGAGATCGAATATCTTCCTTTCTCTACATAAATATTCTGAATACAATAAATTGTTCCACAAACCTTGCAAACCATTTTGGATATGAGCATACCCTGCTGACCCAGTGAGGTTCCAGATAAGAAATAAGCCTAAAGAAACACAGAAATACATGCCTGTACTGTTCCTTTCCTTGGTTCGTTCATAAAATATGATCTTTAATGATTTCAGAAATGCTCCATTGTAAAACTCAAGCTGCTCTTTTTATTTCTTTTTTCTTTTTCACTTTTTAAAAATTTGTGTCAGTCCATGTTTGCGGCCCATAATGACCATGTTCATCATGGGGAGCTGGCACGTGTGCACGACACATGTTCATGCTCTTTACTTCCCCTCCCCTTCTTTCCATCTCTTGCTCCTTCTCCCACAGGCACAAGATCTATCTCCCTGTTTCCTATTACCTCTATCAAATTGCTTTTGATTTGGAATTTATTTCTAAATTATCTTTCAGGCTCTGTATTCCATTACCACATACTTCTATATTAAATTATTAGCCAATTGTAATGTCCAAACCCATTTAAAGAAAGACAGTTCTGATCTTTTTCCAAGGGACTATTTTCTCAAATCTCAAATTGAAAGCATTTAATTATGCACTGTAAACTTATAACCATATTACTGCCAAGTATTCTTTATTTCCTTTTCTTGTTTCCAAAAAGATTAAGCTTTAAAACTGTGTAAGAAAAAATAAAACTGTGTAAGAGTCCAAGAATTGCAAACGTTATTTCAAACGTAAACTATCACAGCTCATTTTTAATCTATGTGTTATTTTTCATTGACATTTCTATTCTTATTCAAATTCTGCATTTAATATATGACATTTTTGCCACCAGACAAAAATAAAACATTGGTAGAAATACTGACCCTCAAGATAAACAATTGTACCCTCAAAGCATACAAATCCACCCAAAAAGATAAACCACAAAGTGCAGAAAAGAGATTCATAATGCTCTCACAGAATTTCCTTTCAGCATTTTACACACCGGGTTACATACCTCCTAATGCAATCTAAGTGTATCTCAATCTTCAATCACTCTGCAAATAGAATTGTCCTTTTAATAATCCTTCATATCCTTTTAAATATTATTTTAAGTATTAAGACTCATACAAAGCTTTCTTTTCCTAGCTGAGTCAGGCATATCCCTTCCATAGTGCTTTCCACAAATTTGTTGGCTCTCTGCTTGATTCTAACAATAAGTGCTTATTAAGGAAATTAACCAACATCAAATTCCTCCCATTGTATTTCATATCACGGATCTGGACAGGACAAATGCCTCATTTTATAATAGTAACTGCAGCTACCACTTACTCAGTGCTTGCTCTTTGTCCCTTACTCTTATTAGCCGGGAAGCATAGACTATTTTTATGCATGTTAAAATGACTCCGTAGCATAAATATGATTATTGTCTCTAGTTATGCACAAAGAAAGTGAGGGTCAAAAAGGTGAATTAGCTGAGTGTGGTGGCATACACCTGTAATCCCAGCACTCAGAAGGCTGAGGCAGAAGGATCACCATGAGTTCAAGGCCATTCTGCACTACATAGCAAGAACTTCTCATTAAAAAAAAAAAAAAAGAAAGAAAGAAAGAAAAGGTGAATTATTTTCCCAGTGGTGCATACCTTATATGAAGCAAAATCAGAATTTAAGCCCGGACCTCTGGGCTTAATATTATGACGATGTACTGCCAAGCTAATGAGGTGAGGTCTTGTGTTTGGTTTCTGTGAATGGATTAAGACCTGGCGAAGTGACAGGACTGTCAGGCACTAACCTGGTCAATGAGCTAACCCAGATGAGCTCAAAGCTGAGTGGGCCATTAGGAAATGGGGCCTCTTTGGGTGAACCAGTCGTGCGGCATGAGTTTGGGGACTATGTCTCTTCCTTGGCCCCTTTCTCTCATTCTCCCACTCCTCTCTGCTTCCTGGCTGCCCAGAAGTGAGCAGCTTTTCTCTGCCACTCCCACCTGCCATGACATTTCTACCATGGAGCCAACCCACCACTGGCCAAAACTGTGAGTGGGAGCAAAAATAAACATTTCCTCCTTTAAGTTGTTTGTGTTGCACATTGGATCACAGCAAAGAAAAGCTGGCCAATAGAGCGGTATTAATAACTCCTTTTAAACTGGGCGTGGTGATCACCCACACCTAGCGTCTGGGTCTCTGAGACAGGAAGATGACAGTAAGCTCAAGGCCAGCCTGGGCAACAGAGTGAGTTCAAGGCCACTTTTGATCTAGAAGGCAATGTTTGCAGTTGAACTGAATAAAAACTGAGTAGGGCAAGACTGTCTCAAGAATAAATAAATAGGGGGCGGGGGGTATAGCTCAGTGGCATAAGTGCTTGCCTGGCAAGCGCAAGGTCCTGAGTTCGATCCCCGGTACCGGGAAAAAAAATAAATAAATAAAGTGATACAGTTTTTAAAAAAAAAAAAAAAAGAATAAATAAATAAACCTTTTTAAGAAAAGTAGTTTAGGGCTGGGGATATAGCTCAGTGGAATAAGCGCCTGCCTAGCAAGCGCAGGGTCCTGAGTTCGATCCCCAGTACCGCCAAAAAAAAAAAAAAAAAAAAAAAAAGTAGTTTACCCAGAATGGTATCCTCTATAATGCAAAAGCTTTCAAATGCCATTTTATGTCTGTGAAGTGTATCAATTGTTCTGAGTGGCTTTCCAAAAGAGGTACTACAACACAGGATGATTAGCTTGCCAAAGGACATCTGGTATTAGCCTCAAAACTGGCCCTGAAACTCTGCTATGAAATCACACTCCCCAATCTATTTCTTACCCCACCTGGCAATATGGACAAGCAAAAGTTTAAATAGAGACTAAATGTTCATCAGGGGGCTAAATTTCTCACTTTCTTGTGCCCTTTGAATATAGCAGAGTTCCACCGCTATATTAAACTATTAGTCATATAAAAATATACATATAGCTAAAATACAAGTACGTTAATTTTAGAAAACACTCGGAGCTGATACGCATGATAGGAGATGATGCTAGAAAATATGTCGGCTTAGAAAGCTTTTCCCCAAAATGCATTTCAACATCTGATATATAGTGAGCAGAAGGAGTGTAACAGAGATTGGCATTTTTTGAATCCTTTATGTAGATGTCATAAATGTGTAGCAGCATTGGTGTAAATGGCTACTGAGTTTTTCTTCTAACTAGCTGTTAACCTGATTTCCAGGACCTTTTCAATCATAAGGCTGGATACAAAGTTCTGAGTATCTACTCTCCCCTCTTAACAGATGTTATGCCACCAGTTTACTACTGTCTATACCTGCCTATTCCACTGGTTAATATTACCTACCCAGATTGCATTGACTCAGAGGCTCTGAGGCTCTGAAAGAATTTAATCAGTTCTGAAAGATAGTTCAGGAAAGTTGACTAAACACAGTGAAGTACAGCAAGTGTAGTGACAGATGAACTCATTATAAAACCTCAATAAAATCCATTATGCATACAGGTCAACCCAGACCTGACTATTAGATGAATTTTAAAAGGATCATAATCCATGGAAATCCCATAACTAACAGATTTCCTTAAACTGAGGTTCTTTTTTTCCCTACAAAAGAATCAAAAACAAGAAATTTAAGAAATATTAAAATTTTGTTTTTTGCATGTTAATAAATGTTACCACTTTTCCAAAAGCCTAGAAAATATTGACTGAAATGTGCTTTTTCTCCTGTGGTGGTCTTTTAAGTACCTAAGGAAACAGCAAAATGTACATATTCTTAACAGAGTCCTCTGGGCAAGCGTGAGTGACAGAGTAAACATAGACTCCAAAACCATGTCCAGGATGTGGAATAAAATCCCTAAATCTAATCCCAAACCAGATTATACTCAGACAGTTCCTCCAGCAAATGATAGCAGCTGTTTAAAAAGAAGCCTCCAGAAAATAAAAGAACATTCATTTGCTTCTTTCTATCCCATTTGTGAAATAAGGTATGTTAGTACGAGATAACATTCTGCAGGCCTCCACGGATATAGTCTTCTCTTAAACTTCAACACGATGTAAAACTGTCAAGATCATATAAAATTTGACCTAGTGATAAGAGTAGCTTTCCATCATGTTGGCACTGATTAAAGGCTTAGTTTACATTTAGGGAATGCCCCGCCTTTAACTGGCACTTGCATTAATCCATTTTGTGCTGCTGACAGAAAAGCTCAGTCATAATGCATTGTCAGGTATTTTTATCTCATGCAAGAGCTGGCTCACATGAGCAATTATAATCTAATTAAAGCCACTAATGTTTATCCCTTGGGGAAATACAGTTATTCATAGACATCAGAGTCTTTTATGTTTTTCTGTCTACTATATAATTTATGTTTTGTTTCTCACTTCTGAGACTCTTCAGGAGTTATTTTCCTGTCAGCCTAAAATAGAAATGTACCCTGTGGCAATGTTTTCAATATAGCTATTTGTAGTTGAATTGAATAAAAAATGAATAATGTGTTTATTAAAAGTGTCAGGACCAGAGATGCAACTTTTCTCATTATGTTATATTACTGCTTCTGCTGAGCTACATGATATTAATAATTTTACAATATAAATAGTAGATTAAGTTGTGAAAATTCATAACCTCTACAGTAGCATACCTGAGCTGGAAATTCCTCCACACAGTAACAATATCCCCTAAATCAGTATAAGGCATAAATATGGGACAAACTTTTTAAATATTATTTTCCTAGGAAATGTTTTCACTTTTTAAAACTAGAATACATTTTTATTGGTATTATAATATTTCAATAAACACATTCTCTAATATACTGAAGGGGATTTAACTAACCAATATATGTATTAGAAAACTAAGACAAGTAAATTGTTACACTGTGTACTTACCATTGTGTATGTGAGGTACTCTATTTCAAAGAACAAAGAAACAAAAATGTTAATGGGCTACAGTGGCTTATAACCTTTTGAGAGCTCACTGCTCCAGGCACTGGTTTAAGTGCTTTGTGTTACCATTAAATCCTCACATCTTATTAATATTACCCTGTTTTAATAACAAAGAAAACTGAGGCATGGAATGATTAAGGAACTTGCCAGAAAGGCAACCAGCTAATAAATGATAGAACTAATATACAGCTCACACAGTTGGACTCTAGTGCCAGAACTTCAACTGTCTTTTCCCATACTGTATTCACTCCAAAACTTAGAGCCTTTTCCTCTCCAAAGTTGTAGCCAGTAGAGTGTTAGCTATAAGTTTCAAAACCTCTTGCCAGCCATCCTTCACCAACAACTGCTTCTGTAGCAGAAGAGCGAGGTAGGTTTTTAAAGTCTGTATTCAGCCACCACGCTTGCATCTTCCAAACTGCCTGAATCTACACTTATCTTAAAACTCCCTGACTTAGGAACTGGGTGAGGTGGTGCATGCCTGTAATCCCAGCACTTGGGAAGCTGAGGCAGGAGGATCATTGCAAGTTCGAGACCAGCCTGAGCTCACAGCCAGCCTGAACTGTATAGTGAGACCCGTCTCAAAAAGGCAAATAAATAAATAAATAAAAAGAAACCTCTCTGACTTCACTTTCTTCATCTGGAAAATGGTCCCTACCTGATAGAACTTCTTTGAAAATTAATAAGGAATTCATTTAAAGCACTTACCTAAAATTCTGGCTCATACCAACACTTGATAAATGTCTACTGTTGCTATTACTGTGCCTTTAAGGTTTAAGAGCACGTGTAGGAATTCTATTAAGGAATCAAAAGATTTCTCTGAATTATTCCATAAAAACACAATTTCACACTTAATACATAGCTATGTTTTGTTTTGACACTAAAAGAAGCAGCTGTTCAATAATGTGGATATGCTACATGAAACAAATAACCAATGATCTTATTAATGAAGTTTCAGCTTTTTCTGATAAATTAACAATACAAATTAAACAACAGGAAAGTACCTATGCTTTTTAACTTTTTAAAAAGGTATTTTCTAAGGGTATATAAAATGACAGTGAGTCAGAAAAATCTGTAAAACTTTGAAAGTCTTAGTGTTTTCATCAGCACCCTTTACTAAAATCCAGTAAATTATATTTAGAAAACAATGCCTTAAAATAATATTCCTGTGTTATGACTTACTTGTCTACAAGACAAATATTTTAAGAATGTTTTTAACCCAAATTTACCATCTGTGGTGGATCAACAACTGGTGGTCACCTTGTAACCCCCACTGAACAGAACCAGGGCAGTGCTGGGTGTGGGAGCCCACCTGAGGATTGCTGCCCACAACCTAAGAGGCAGAGCTAAAGGAGAAAAAGAGAGGCTGTTGGGAGTGGGTGGAAGCTGTCGAGAAGCTGTAAGGAGCTGTTGGGTCTCTTGGTATTATTATTAAGTCATGAGGGCTTTCCTGATTAACTCGGCTGTTCTCATCATGCAAGGAGCTCAGGATCTTGTTGTCCCTAAGAACGGCTTCATTTCGCTTCAGAGGAGCTCTTGTTCTCACTCTGAGCATCCCTTCCTAGCTCCGGAGGGGAGGATGGTGCACTGCCAGTCTCCTGGAGAAGCTTGCTGCATTGGCTTTCCTGATGGGAACCTGGCTTTCCTCATCATCGGAGGAGCTCAGGACCTCACTGTCAGTGAGGATGCTGTGCTATTTTGACGGGAGCTCTGGTTCTTACTTTGAGCATCACTTCCTGGCTCTAGTGCAGATTCCTCAGCCTGCTTGCACAGATCCTTCATCCCGCTGGCACAGTCTTTCTAGCTTCCACCAGTGACCTTTGGGCTTCCCCAGCACAGTCTGTGAAACAGGCCTCCATGTGACACTGTCATGGGATCTAGGCCTCCAGCTGGACTCACGGGTGGGGCATTGTTATGGGCTCTAGATCTTCAGCTGAACTCATGCAGGACATGATTGTGGGATCTAGGCCCTCTGCTAGATTCTTTGGTCTTTATTGTGTGGACAGATTTCCTACACCCTCCTGTATATGATGCTTTGGGTGACTATTATAAATAATCTTATAAAATATGTGTCCTGTATTAAACTGTTCTCCTTACAAAACCCCAAACCATCCCTGTCTCATTACTTATCATGTGTCATTACTGTTAGCAGCTTTTAAATTTTTATTTTTACAGATAATGACAATTTTAACTAATTGAAGCATATTATTGGTAGAATATTTTTAACAATTGTAATTACTGCAGTGTGAGTGAAGTTTATGATTCATTTGCTGTTGGTCCCTCCAAAACTCTGTGTTACTGAGTTTGACATGCATTTAGTTTTAGTGGAAATTAGTTGTATGGCTCTCAGCTACTTCATACAAAGTTATTGCTGACTCTCTTGAGATAGAAGTGGATTCCAAGAACATTCCTAAAGCTCACTATGGTAAATTATTCAGCATTTTTTTTTTTTTTTGCAATGGTGAGAAACAGAAATCGTATGACGCAAACATGTCAATGGTATTCAGCACAGCAATTATACGGGTAGTGAAGAAATGAGATTGCAAATGTATGGGGTTAGTTAGTTTGTGGAAATATTAGTGTTGGCAGTTAATAAAAATATAGTTTCTCTTATCTCCCATAAAAAATGAAGAGCAAAGGTGTAAGAGTATCACAATCACACCACATTAAGAAGTCTTTCAACCAGGCAAAGTGGTACATGCCTATAATTCCAGCAGCTCAGCAAGGTGAGAAAGGCGAATCACAGCATTGGGCCAGTCTGGGCAATTTAATGAGATCCTGCCTCAAAATTTCTTTTAAAAAATTGCTTTTTAAAGGGCCGGTGCTGTAGCTCAGTGGTGCAGTGCCCTGTTTTCAATCCCCAAGAAATAAATAAATAAATAATAATCTTTAAAAACCATCAGTTATTCTTTTGACATGTCAACTTAGTGGCCCATCTCTACCTGTTTTTATTCATTTCACACAGTAAAGGTATGCGATGATTTTACCTTAAACTTAAGCATGAAAGACGCTAATCTGACAGCAGACTCAAACCTGAGAGGAAAGGTTGCCAAAACAAAGTAACCTTGGAAAAGCACAAAACTATCCCTATACATCAATAATATAAATATAAAACTCTTTCTTTGACTTTTTCAGCTGTGAACAAAGTAAGAAAGGCCCCGATACAGCATTTTCCTAGAGTTCAGCTCCTTCCAAGGAAGGATTACTCAGACCTGTAATAGCCTTCACTGAAGAGTGACCCTAACATTTCATTTCAAAGATTTTGATCAATACTTGCAGTGCCCCTAAAATCTTCATCCTGTGCAGACAAATCCAAAGGCTGGTATCTGTCAACAAACACTGGCTAATACCAATTGGGGACTTTGCTCTGGACACCATAATCTACCTAAAAGCCCATCTTGACTTTACAGTAATTGATACAGCAAGTGAAATGATTAAGGCCTATTAAGTGTGATATGAAATATATTAAAGCATCATTGCATCATAGGTAACATACTCATTTACAAAATCCCTGACTGAGGTGGGGGGGGGGGTCATAGCATTGAGGTGGACATGGTGAAAAGACTGTAATTTACTGATGGCAACAAGCAAAAGAACTTTAGGCCAAATAAATGCTCCTTACTGGTTCTCTTGCACAATAATAAAGAAAACCATAAAGACAGTTTCAACAAAGGCCACAAACTTCAATATTTGGTAATTGAGGGCCTTAGCCTTAAATTTGATATTAAACATTAAAAAAAAAAAAATCTGCTGGAGTACATTGAAATTATGTAGTATTCTAGCTCCACCCAGTGACAGTTTTATGCTGTTGCTGTGCGGCTGTGTTGCTGCTACCCATCTGTGAAGCTCTGAGAGGTAGATTAACTAAGTAATGCGTTTTGCATACAACATGCTCACCCAACTGAGCAAACCTGAGCAGTCTTTTCAGTATTCATTTATAATTGTTTTTAAAGTCCACTTGCACTTCTAAATTTCTGTTTTCCAGTCTGTATGCTATAATAGGTTTAAAATAGAAAATGATATATGAGTAGAATTTTTAGCAATTCATTTCACATTCCGGTGTGTGTTTATGACTATTTTTGTGTATTTTAAGACATTAGAGAGGTTTGTATATATTCAGAGAAGTCATTTTATTTAAAAATCTTCACAATAAATAAGAAAGTATCATGGATATTTCCAAAATATAATTTCTAAAGAAGAGTAATTTATGTGGCCTCAAATTTTAACCTATAAAATGTTAGGGATGGCTTCTTTTTCTTTCTTGGGAAAGGGTCTCACGTAATTCAGACTGGCCCTGAACTCACTGTGTAGCCAAGGCTGGCCTCCAATCTTCCTGCCTCACACTCCCAAGTGCTGGGACTACAGACATGTCCCACCATGCCAAGCTCAGGGACAGCTTTTTTGCAAACAAAAGTTATACTATTTCTGTTAATAAAAGTAACACATCATTTTTAAAAATAAATAACTCATGACATGGACATATTTCTTTATTTATTTATCCATATAGGTTTATTGAGACAGGGTCTCACCATGTAGGCCAGGCTGGCCTCAAACTCATGGCAATCCTCCCACCTAAACCTCCTGAGTGCTGGGATTATATGTGTGCACTACTGTACCTGGTAATTTTTTAAAAAGAACAAAAGACTTAAATTGCTCATAACTCTTCCACCCAAAAACAACCAGTATTACATTCCGGTGGATAAACCAGGCTATTTCCACATTTATATTTCCATGTACATCTGGAGGGGCTGCAAAAGCTACCATGTAATACCAGCTATCTTGTGGCATGCTTTTTTTCTTTGTGGAGATTATAATGTATAACATTATTTTATTTAACTGCATAGTGCTCCAAAGACTATATTATCATTTATATATCCAATACTGTACTGTCAAACATTTTTGCGTATCAATTTTTCTCTGTAAGAGACAACTCTAAATATACAACTTTGGCCTGGCGTGGTGGCTCACGCCTGTAATCCCAGCACTCGGGAGGCTGAGACAGGAGGATCATTGTGAGTTCAAGACCAGCCTGAGCTACAAAGTGAGCTCAAGAAGGGAGGCCCTGCCTCAAAAAGACCAAAAAAATATAGATAGATAGATAGATAGATAGATAGATATAGATATATAGATATATACAACTTTGTATTGTATTAAGAGCAGGTAAAATAGTCTTTGAAGCAAAAAAGATTATACAGAGGACTTCCGGGAAGGTGGCGACCAGGTGAGTGGCAGAGGGAATCTCTCCCAGAGACCGATTCTTTTGCGCGGGTGCCCGGTCCGTGGACGCAAAATTCCAACTGATCGGGCTGCTCTCCGCAGCGTGAGCATTAAAGGGCCGGCTGGACAAGCCGGGCAGCGAGAAGTGGGCGGATCCCGAGAGCTGGGCGCCCGAGAGATCAGTGAGGCGCTTCGGCCGCAGCTCAGCTCAAATTGCGTACAGCCGAGAGAGCGATTGCGGCGGGAGGAAAGCCTCCAGCTCCTGAACACGATCGGCTCGGAGACGGCTGTAACCAGGACTTGTTGGAGGCAGCGGAGCAGAGGAAACTCAGAGCACGCACTACTGCGACAGACTGAGCCAATCTGGGCAGCGGTCCGGGATCCCGCTCAGAACCCCACCCCCGCAGCTGGCGCCACGTGAACTGGAGCAGCTGAGATCGCCGGGATTTCTAAGTCGCGAAAAAGCTCGATCCAGGGAGATACATCTGAACAGCATTCCTGTCTGCAGGATCCCAGGGTGAGTTGAGTGGGCGCGCTAACCGGTTTTTCCTGAATCGGGAAGAAGCTCTGCCCAGTGAGTGACATCAGAGCACCTTTAAGGACTGAGGGATCTCCCAGGTGGGAAGAGCTAGCTAGGCGCCCCTAGGGGATTTGTGAGGAGGGAAGGAGCTCCACCCAGGGAGGAACACCTGAGTGGCCTGTCTCCAAGATGCCTGGGGCGGCGACCTGTTTATACGTCCCAGCCAGGGCTCGGGGTAGGGAGTAGAAGCGGAAATCTCAGCAGACAGCTTAAGGGACATTCTCCCAAAGAGAAGGAATCATTGGAGCAGCCTCTGCAGCAGACCTTTGCCTGCTGAACTGCCTGGGGAATTTATAGCTCCACATTTTAAATCTGATACCCAAAAATGGGAAAACAGAGGAACAAAACGCATTCTCAAAACTCAACCCCACCCAGAACAAGTTTTGAATGTGAGGATACAGGGGAACCAGGAAGTCACATACCGGCAAGTTATGAAACGATTGTATCCGAAATGAAACAATTCCAACAGGCCATAAAAGAGCTTAAAGCAGAAATAAGCCACATACCCACAATGATTTCTCAGACAAAAAACGAGCTGAAAACAATGAGGGAAGAAATGTTCCGTGCACATAGAGAAGAAATAGACAAAACACTAGAAGAAAATAGGAAACAAATGGAAACGTTACAAGAGCAATTTAGGAATGAATTACCAAGAATGAAACAGGTCCAAAGAGAATGCCAGGATTTGAAAACTAACGCTGAAAGCATGAAAAACCGTTTAAATGAAACCGAAGATAGAATTTCAGAACTTGAAGACAGCATGGCAGCTTATGAGCGTG
>PVLD010029435.1:0-18075 GCA_004027595.1 Dinomys branickii
CCGGAGCAAAAGGCCACATGGTCACCACTGATTGCTGCCCTTTACTTCCCCCTTGGCTGTGCTGGCCATGAGCTGAAGGTTACAGCCCATCTCTGCCTGTCTTCACTGACCTCCTTGTCCCTGTGCATTCTGCTTTAGGAATAAATCGTTTTTTGATGTGTACAAATACGCACGTGTCCTGTTCGTTTTTTGATGTGTAGAAATACGCACATGTCCTGGTGTGTGTGTTTCTTTTACGTTTGGTATTAGAGTGGGGGCTGGGGATGTGGCTCAGTGGTAGAGCTCTTGCCTTGCATGCAGAAGGCCCTGAGTCTGATCCCAACACCACATACATAAGTTTGGTATTAGACTAGATGGCCAATCCCAGTTATGACATTCTTATTCCTAGGAGGAACCATGATATTGTCTAGATTTTATGATGCCATAAAATCTGTTATTTTCAAAGAATATTTTAGAAAGTTTCTATATAAAACAAATATAAAAAATTATTTCTTGGCTTGTATGAGGAATGTGCTAATATATGTAAAAGTATAAATATGTAAATATATGCATAGATATTTAGACACCTCCTAGACACTAGGAAAATTGCATGATGCTGCTTGTCTTAATCACTTCCCTTATAACCGGGGCTCACAGTTTAAAGGAGAAGTTTGTTTGGGCTCATGTTTTGGTCCACGCCTGGCTGGCTCCCAAGTGGAACCAGCATGGCAGGGGATGGCGGAGGAGAAGCTATTCAACTCACGGTGGCCAGGAAGCCGAGCGTGGAGGGAGGAGGCAGGGAGGCAGACGCGGCCTTCCAGCGCCCCAGGGACCGGCTGCTTCCAACCAGCCACTGCCTCCTAACAGCAAGTCAGCTACATCATCGCATAATCCAGTCACCTTCAAACCCCGCCCACGAGCTCATGAGGCTGTGGGGGGACATCTGCATAGAGACCATAATAGTGCTTAGGAAAGTGCTATAAAGAGGGGTAAGCTTGAGGCATCTGTACATAAATGGACCCCTTGAGACCACAACGTTAAGTAAATAAATCGGACGTGCAAGTTTAAATATCACATGGTTTCTCTTGTAGGAGAAACCTGATATATAAAGAACAGAATAAAAGGTAATAGGAAAGAGCACCATGTTTTCAAGTGGGAATAGAAACGAGATGGGAGAAATAAAAAGGAATTAAAGAAAAAATAGTTTTTGCAAATGCAAAAGGGGGCAAGAGTTGAAGGAGGAAGGGGACAAGAAAGAATTACGGTTTGTCATGTACATGGGGGAACTTACCCCGAGAGATGTAAGCGTTATATATTGCAAATGTGTGCTAATAAAAGGGAGAAAACTGTAGTTATACATTATCTCAGTTTACCTTTTATTATTTATACAGCAACCTATATGTATACAATCGCATTTCCTATGTAGGCCTTTTGATGTTTATTAGCAATTTGGCCAGGTCTGGACAAACCCACTGGCCTGGGGTAATAGTGACCTCTACTGGGGAATACGCATTTTAAACCAACAACAGCAAAGACTCCTTTCTGGTGGATACCAGTGTTTTTCCTTTGGGTCCAATGGAAGAACCTTCACATTCATTTTTTAATCATTCCAAGACAGTCTTCGTATGAAGATACTTTTAATGAAGGATAAATAGGTCGGTGTGATAACCTTACAAAGGTAACTTTATCGATTCATTAACTGGTTCTACAGTAATAAAATACGTTCAGTACCAATGGCTTCTGTCAGCTAAAAAGCTAGTCTTTAATGATGCAATAAAAGATCTTGTGTAATTCAATTTTTGTTAAAAATTAAATATTTTAAAATTTTTAATAAAAAATTAGATCTGAGACAACTTTTATAAAAACTACTAAAACAATGCTTAGTGACTTAAAGGGCTAAACTGATATGGATAATTTTTTGGTAATTCTTTACTATTACTGAAGTGCTGAGTAACATGATAGTAGTAGATAAATCATTTATTTTTACATGGTCAATTATCAGTGAAAATCATAGTTCTTGAGATTTTTACAACCTATCCACTATTTATCTTCTATAACTTAATAAATTGACTACAGTTTTGGAATAAATGTAAAACAAAAAAAAGAGTGAATGTTGTATTTCCTTGTCAGAGTCAGAGCCTGTTTCCCTGAAAATAAGACCTCCCTGGAAAATAAATTCTAGCATGATTTTAGAAGAGACATCCCCTGAAAGTGAGCCTCATGTATGGATGAAAATAAAACAGGTATCACAAGTATGAGAGTGCATAATAAACTCTTGTAAGTTAGGGTGTCCAGGATTTCTTGCAGGGAGGTACATTTCCGGATGGTGGGAGGTTTTATGTGCTACAGTGCAGAGAGCCACCTAATTAGAAGGAAAAAAATGCATGTGACTTTTGCAGTTTGTATGAGCCCTTTATTTTGAGAAACATATTTTAGTGCTATCATTCGATAGCTAGTTAACTTTATATTCTTTATAAATGCACATTTAATTATATATGACAAATGTGTAACACTGATTCTGTAAATTGAGTTTCTTTTTTTCTTTTTTGTTGTTTTTTGAGACAGGGTCTTGCTAGCTAGTGCAGGCTGGCCTTGAACTTGTGTATGTATCCCAGGCTGGCCTCAGAGTCACAGCAGTCCTCCTGATTCAACCTTCCAAATGCTGGGATTACAGGTGTGCACCACCACACGTGGCCTTGTAAGTTCACTTTATGGGATATATAGATTAGATAGAGAGAGAGAGAGAGATGTCAGTTCTTGCCATTGACTATTAGAAAATGTAGTTAATAAAAACTGTTAGTTTAAAGAGTAGTAAAAACTTTTTACCACTTTAGGAAATTGGACATCAAATAGAATGTGAAATCAGACTGGTCATATTTCAATTTAAGTACCACCTCTTAATAGCTGAAGATCTTTGTGTAAATTATTTCACCTCAAAGCCTCAGTTTCCTCATCTGTAATGACAGAATTGTGGTAGGGACTAAACCTAATGCTTATAAAATTGCTTCATAAAAACCTCACAGTGTCAGATGTTACTTCTGTCTTTGATGTTTTGCAGCCTTTGCTCTGCATCAGCCCGCAGTGACTCCCATGTAATTTTAAAGCACAGAGCCACTTCCTGCCACACCCCCATCCCAAACCCCACCTTCCCAGGAATTCACTGTTACTCTACTCCCTTGGTCCCCACTGTGCAAAAGCCTTAGATGTCTCGCTGAGCCCAGGTCTTCCAAGAAGTGGATGCCAAGACTGGTTTCAGTGTGCAGAGATTTATTAAGAGAAATGCCCTGTGGGAACAAAGGGGGGAATCCAGGAGAGCCATCAAGGTGATGACAGTCTGACTCAGAACAGAAGGGGGTGGGGTGTGGGAAGTTGTGTGACAGGGTCTCAGAGTTCTGAGAGTTACAGGGAATGTTTGGCAAGGCTGTTGGGAAGTCCCCTTGCCTAAGTTTCTTGTCGATGGAGTATAGAGTCTTCCAGAAATGCTGGGAGCCGCTGAAGCTGGTAGTCAATCACACGTGTAGGACAAAGCTGACCCAAGAACACGGGGAGCTCCTTGAACCATGAAAACGAGCTGTTGCAGCTTGTTAACCGATTGTTGGATAGAGGCTGAAGTTAACATCAACCTCTCAAAGTTGTGAGTAAATGCTCTACCGTTGTGGGGCAGCTCTTCCCCTGCGCATAGGAGAGAGAGGCTCTCCGCCTGGCCCAGCTTCTGTCTCGTCTTTTTCTCATTTTTATCGCCATTCCCCCCCCTCCCCGGACCGCCAAGAGCCTCAGCGAATCTCAACACAGGAATAGCCCTGCTACGGTGCCCCTGGTGGGCCTGGTCTTCGGCTAGGAGCAGCCTGGGAGACGTGATCTCAGAGCACATGTGGTGATGGCTTTCAGAGCCCGGCAAGTGGAGACCACCAGTCAGCCAGCACTTCCTGCAGTCTGTGTTTGTCATCGGAGGGCTAAGACCACTGACACTGAGAGATATTACTTTATTCACGTCACTGCATTCTTTTCGCGGTAATGATTCCTTTCTCTCTCTCTCTCTTTCTTCCTTCTTTCCCACTTAGATGTATACTTTGCCAGTTGGCCTGTTTGGTGCTGGTTGTCTCTATTTTAAAGGTTACTTTTCCAGGATATAGAAGTCTGGGTTGACAGGTATTTTCTTTTAAGACTTGAAAAGCTGCTCCACACTCCCCTGGCTTTGAAGGTTTGTATTGAGCAATCTGCTGTAATTTGACAGTCTTGCCCTTTCTCAGTAACTTGCTCTTTTTCTCTGATATCTTCAGTATTTGCTTTTGTTGAATTTCTGAGATTTTGACTATGACATAGCATGGAGATGTTCCTTTCTGGTCGT
Organism: Dinomys branickii; assembly: GCA_004027595.1. Lineage (NCBI taxonomy): Eukaryota > Metazoa > Chordata > Mammalia > Rodentia > Dinomyidae > Dinomys > Dinomys branickii. The sequence goes on from PVLD010029435.1 coordinate 4,328, forward strand.
GGTTATTTGGGACTAAATATTACTCTTGAATATTGAGGTCTTTGTCTAAATTTGAAAACTCTTCTGCTATGATTTCAGTGAATAAATTTTTATACTTTTTGGAGGAAAGCTTCTGATTTTCCCTTTATTTGTGTAAGTTTGATTTTTTTTCTTTTTTGAGTCACTGGGCAGCTCTTGGATGCAGCCTGCATGTTATTGTTGTTTTTAGGGTATGATTGTATTTATGATCTACTACATCCGCCTTGTCTTCAATTTCTTTTTTTTCCTTCGGTTTCTCATTGCCCTCCTATTGGTGAAATTTGCTACCATGCTTTTTATGAAAATGTTCCTACCTTTATATTTTGGCTTCTTTTCTCTTTATAATTTCTAATTCTTTCCCAAACTGATAATAAATATCATGTATTGTCTTGTTTAACTTGATTAGTCTATTTCTTAAGTTTGTCATCAAGCTCATTATTAGTAAAATTCTTTACTCTTTCAGGCTGCTAAACATCTTAGACATACGTTTATGTGTTCTTTCTTGGATCTCTTCAAACATTTTGACCGTTTTGGCTTTTAGTGCTTTGCTTGTAATGTTCTCCACTTCAGCATCTGTGAGATGAGCTTTGAGGGAGTGAAAGTTTTAGGAAGCATCTCGTTGCCTTGCCTGCTCATATTTCTGTGGCAATACTGTCAATCAGAAACTGGCATAGAGTAAAAGTCAATTAACAACAACTATGCTACCCCTGGCAACAGCAGAGAAATAGCAGTAATAGTAGAGACACAGCATACGGGCCCGTGAGAGCTCCAATCACACCACCCTGCACAACGGAAGAGAGACCCTCCGTGATAATACAGACCCCCCAAAACCAAGCCAAATATTGACAGACAGTAAATGTCTAAGTACAATAACTAATTTTACCACCATTAACTACAGAAAAGAATTCAGCAACAGTAACAATCAACTACATATCTAATAGTTAATAAACTTAGTAGTAATAATTATAGAAATGGAGGAGATGGGAAAAAGGCAAAATTGAAAAAAGTAAAATTGCAAAAGGAAAGGTAAGGGCGTGGATGTAGCTCAGCGGCGCGGTGTCTGCCTGGCAAGCACGAGGTCCTGGCTTTGATTCCCAGCACCTACCTCCGAAAAGAGGCAAGGTCAGGAGAAAAGTGAAATAGGGACTTTAAAGAATAAAATTGAATTAGATAAAAGTTACAAGAAAAAAAAAGTAAGGAAAAAAAACCCCTATGAAACAGAGTGATAACAACACACAGTGACCCACAGCTGCTGAGCTCCGGACACATCAGGCATCGCCCCAAGTGCCTGCGTGCGTACGGGCTCCTGAAACCCAACAACTCTACGAGACGGGCCTCTCCTATCATCCCCAGTTTCCACAGATTTGCTGGGGGTCCGTATCTGTTCCTTCCTGCGGTTACGGACAGTATTTCGGCAGCACCGCGGATACATTTGAGGAAAAAGACCTTCACTGTTTCACTTAGCAGTGCCCTCGATTCTGCGTTTTAGTTCCCACACCTAATGTTTAACTGATACTCGATGTACTAACTGTGATTATTTCATATTGTCACTTCTCTGTAAATTGTCACCCTTTTCCCCAGTTTTTTATCTTTTAATTTTCCTTCTTGCGTAATACTTTTACTTGGTTAACTCTATCACCAGCAATTTCTTTACAAATATTCTTCCTGTCCTTAAAATGAAAATATCTTAAGTTTTCCTTACTCTGTTCCCAGGGCTGCGTTTCTAGTTCAGGCTTGGGTTTATCTTATGCTTCAATCCGTCCATAATTGATTTTGCAGTTAATGTCATACTAATCTTCTAGCCATCAAGAAATGTAAATTCTGTTTTTTTCTGCAAAATAAATACAGGGGGCCAGGGATATAGCTCAGTGGCACAGTGCAAGGTCCTGAGTTCGATTTCTGGTCCCAATACAAAATTTAAGTAAGTGCAGGGATTGGTGACTGACATAGCACGTGCGCGGTTCTGAGTTTGAATTCCCACCACTTCAGGAATCACACTGAATTAAAATTTAAAAATACACCTGCAATCGCAGCACCCTGAGAGGCAGAGGTGGAAGAGCGTGAGCTGGAGCTCAATCTGGGCAACAAGTAACTTAGCAAGACCCCGTCTCAAAACATGGCTGGGAATGTGGCTCCGCGCAAAGGTCCTCGGTTCAGTCTCTAGGACCTGAGAAGAGTGAAAGCTAACAACCTTAATGGCTTCAAAGGCCATATTAAGTGTTGCTATTTCTTAACCACAGTATTACTTATACTATTATATCACTATAATAAATTCCTCCTTTAAGGAATTACTACTAGTTCGGTTCGGATTTTTTTGTGGTTTGGTTTGGTATTACGAATTGAACCTAGGACCTGAGCTAGATCTGTAAGCCACTCTCCTTTCTAAAGTTCTGAGACAGGATGGGCTTGATTGCTACACTGCCTAGGCTGGACCTCAACTTGCAGTTCTCGTGCCTTAGCCTCCTAAAGTGCCAGGATTTGGAAACTCCTGGCCTTAAGATTAAAAAAGGAAAAGAGAAAGAAAATCTTGGCCTGGCCATTTGGAAATATTAGTTCACTAAGATTTTATTGCAGATTTTGCAAACATTGACACATCTTATTAAACAATATTTTAAAAATCACATTTATTACTACTGCTATCAGACTCATTCGCAATCTGTGCTGTTGGAAGCTTTCAATCCCACAGTAGTAAATAAAATTTTTGAAGTCTATTTTTTTACTTGAAACCTTGAATTTAGCATTGATAACACTACTGTCATTTTTTCCCCTAGAAGTTAAAGACTTATTTTCAAAAAATACTATCAAATTTCTAAGACTAAAAAACTGTAATTCATCCTCCACTGATTCCTCCAACAAAACAGGAGGTCGTGAAAAAAGCAACGAGTGAAGCATGCAACACACACGCCACACCTGTGCTTCCGCCCAGACCACATGGTGGGAACTGGCGACCTGTACTGTGAGCTCTGTGAGAGCAGGGAGTTAATTTTGCTCACTGTTCTATCTTTAACCCGTTTGTATGTAGAGCAGAGACTAACACACAGTAGATGGTCAATAAATATTTCCCAAATATATTAACAAAACAAGGACAGACAGATGAATCTTTTAAAGGACAGAGAATAAATTAAAATGGTTTTTTATTATGTCTAGCCCAATAATTAACCAACACGTGCCAGAAAGTAATAAAACAATCTAATTTCATTATTGGCATTTTCTTGGCTAAAGATTTCACTGAGCTGTTTCTTCTTCTTCTTCTTCTCCTTCGTCTTCTCCTCCTCCTCCTCCTCCTCCCCTCCCCGCTCCTCCTCCTTCTTCCCTTCCTCTTCCTCTCCCTCCTCAACCTCCTCCTCCGCCCCCCTCCTTGTTTCTTTTTTATGAGACAGAGTCTCACTATGTAATGTAGGCTGGCCTTGAACCTACTATGTAGCCCAGGTTAGCCTAAAGTTCGAGATGATCCTCCTGCCTCAGCCTCCCAAATGCTGAGATTACAGGAATGTGCCATCACCCCCAGTGCTCCACTGACTTTTGAACCATGAGGAAAGACATTAAAAGATCTATGTGAAAGAAATGATGTGAAATGTGCCAGAATCAAAAAACAAGTGCTTTTTTTTTTCCTGTGCTGGAAATCAAGTCCAAGGCCTTGTGCAAGGTCACCCTGATTTTTTTCACTATATCTACATTTGCACTGATGGTGCAAAAATGGTGGTGGGTGAAATTGCTGGGGGCTTTTGATGAATTAAGGCACAGTGCCTGCCATACCAGTAATTTCCGTATTCCTCCCCACACTCGACCTGCAGAGAGCGACAAGCCTGAAGGGTTCAAGAGGCCCCCACCCACTACTGCTGTGCTGGCCTTGTAAGGCAGGGGATCCCGCATGCTAAGCCTGCACTCGAGAGCTGAGCTGCATTTCCAGCACTTGTATTAATTATCTTTATTTGAGATGGGGTCTTACTTTGGCAAGCATTCTTACAAACGAGAAAACTAGACAGCCTCTGGGACTCACCCCAGATCATGGAGTTAATGAGAGGCCCAAAAGGTAGCATCTTGCACATTTTCACTGGCACACAGCAATGACAGGATTGACAACATGAACCATGGGAATAATTTTCATGTATTCCTTCTATACAAAACTGGTCAAGCAAGCTCAGAGACAAAATCCTTAAACCACTGAATGGACTCAGGATGGAAGAGGGATCTGGAGTTAAAAGAAAGAACATGTCAGTGCCCCTCCCACTGCGCACCCCACTCCCCTCCCGAACAGCCTGCACTGGACACATCCAAAGAAAGCACGGAGAGCAGGTTACTCCCATAGGCCTGTGAAGCAGTAAAGAATCAAACTCTTAGAGGTGAACAAGTTGGGCCTGATGCCTAAAAAGGGGCCTCAGAGACTGGAAAAAGCCCAGCAGAGGATGCTTCCAGGGTTTTTCAACAGCTGGCTATTAGAATTTTGTGTGGGATTTTCTGCACATTGTGGGATATTTACCATCCCAATTGTCCACCCATGAAATGCCACTAAATTCCTGTCCCTGTGTCCACTACACATGTCCTGCACATTTTCAAGTGTCCACTAGAGGGTAGTATCACCCTGATTACCATTACCACATATGTCCTAATAAACACACTTCTAGTAAATGTAGATCAGAGATTATAACTGCTGCTTCTCTTCTCAGGTTCTGGGTTCCCCTCTCCACTACCGGGCCTCTCTTACCACCCACTGACATAATAGAATTCATTACTTCAAGGTTGGGAGGCATAGCCAAAAGCAAAGACACTTACATTCCTAAAGGAGATTTTAAAACCGGAGGAGAACCTAAGCAAATTTATTAAACTCAAAATGAGTAAGAGCTTGGAGGACTCAGGGTATAGTGGTTACACCATAAACATAAGTTATACAGTTGGAAGCTGTGCAGTAGGCCCGGAAGGAAACAAGAACTCGGCCCCTCGAAGGAGGAAGGAATCCGAAGGCCTGTAAGCAGGATTTAGCAGGCTGGAGAGGATGGCCCCTCTATCCACTCCCCTGAGTCAGCTGAGAAGACAAGCAATGCCCTGGGGGACACGGAGGCCTTTAAAACAGAGAGGGTCACCACTTTGCTTCAGTGGGCCCCACTGACAAGGCCCCTGGTCCCACACCCTCGCCCCACACCCTGGGGTAAGCGGCAGCAACCGTCTGCACGCCCTTTGCAATACTGAGCACCCAACAGTTTCCTGAGCCCCCCTCCACAACAGTTTTCTCAGTGCCCCCAAAGCAGCCCAGAAGTAGCCAGTAGGACGGCTGGGTGGCAGGGGCCTGTGGTCAGGGAGGAGCTAGCCATGCCCTGAGGTGGGCGGCAGGATTGAGCTGACTCCAGAGGCCCACAAGTCAGTACATCCTGGGCCGGGTGCCTCTGAGCTCAGCACAGTACGGAACTCTTCCAAGAAGAAGAAGACGGGGAGGAGTAGGAGGGAGAGGGGAAAGGAGAGGGGTTGAATTTAAGCCTGCGAACATTGCGAAGTTCACCCCGAAGGTCAGGTTATGGGGCTTTTGAGTAGAAAGTGGATTTAGTGACTGTGTACAAGAGCAAAAAGCCCACAGCATCAATCTTCAGCATGCTGGTGTGTGTTCACAGAGGCCCGCGTGTCAGGGTTGGACTGCAGGCTGATGCACTTGGGAGGTGCTGCGTGTGGACCTTCGAAAGGAGGGGACTGCGGGAGGCCTTTAAGTCATTGGGGTGCACCCCAGAGGGACCCCAGGCCCTCCTGGTTGCTGTTTTGCTTCCCAGCCATCAGGTAAGTAGTTTGTTCCACTTAACATTCCCTGTCATCACTATCTGGCACCACCCGCAGAGACCTAAAAGGCAGTAGGCCTACCTAGTCATAGACTGCAATTTCTAAAACCGTGAGCCAAGATAAATCTTTTCTCTTTATAAGTTATTTATCTCAGGTATTTTGTTACAGTGACAGTAAGCTCCCTAACACAGCTCATCTTTAAGTTTGCAGGAGGCTCCTAGGGGCTGTATATCAGGTCTTCGCTGTGTTTAGGAGTTGCTCATGTAGGTTGGATGAATATGTATGGAGGAGCGATTATTCCTTTTCTGTGATTGTAGGTCTGGCTGAAGCAGATCATAACTGTACAGACTGAAGATTGCCATTATCAGTGGACAAGATACCTTAAGCTATGATGGGTGCATTTTAAAATCTCTGATAGATTTATTCTCTTTGGTGCAAGTATAATTTTAAAATTAACTGTCACAAAGAAAACAACAAGGGGCTGGGAATATAGCTCAGTGGAATAAGCGCTTGCCTAGCAAGCGCAGGGTCCTGAGTTTGATCCCCAGTACCGCAAAAAAAAAAAAAAGAAAAGAAAACAACAAAAGCTTAGATATTAGATAGTGTTCTTGAAATCCCCTCCAAACTATCGTAATTCCTTTTTTTTTTTTTTTTTTTTTTTTGGTACTGGGAATCAAACTCAGGACCTTGAACTTGCCAGGCAAGCCCTGTGCCGCTGAGCTGTATTGTATCCCCGACTATCATAAGTCCTAAACCGAGAACCACAGCGTGAACTTGAAGAGAAATTCCATCTTAGATTTAACTGATTGTCTAAGAGCAATTAAATTTTATTTTTCTTCTTTTTTCTTGGAGTTTTTAGTTGTGGTTTTGCATTTTTTTGTTTTTAATGTAGATGCTATTAATATTCAGATTTTAAATTGAATAAATATATTGTGCACATGTCTCTGGAGATAACCCAAATGGACATTCCTTTTATTTCACTCCAAATTAAGACTAGAATTTAGCTGCTTGTTTTATACAGTGAGTTCTCTTCTATTCTAGTCACTTTTATTTTTCCCTTTCCCTGGAAAACAATAGAATTCTTTCCTTAAATAATATAAAATAGCTTGGAAAACACACACACACACACACACACACACATCTTAAACTCTCATAAACACAGAATCAGATCTGTCCCATCTTTCCGGGGTCTGTTTCTGATAAATTCCATTCTGTATTACAAAAGAGCAATGTTTCACGCTGTGGCTGTGTTTTCACAAACTTACAGCTTCGTAACCAAAGTTCTGTGAAATCTCATGTCCTCGTTATTAAATATGTGCGTTATTGAAGCACCTTGCCTTCACTCAAAACTAAATGGGTTAAAACAAGAATGTGCTAAAGTCAACTTGTTTTATTGCATAAATTACACAGTTTGTGGTTGAGTTTTATTGCTTGAGTTTGCCTTTCAGGTGATTTTGGATAATCTAGTGGTTTATTCCATGGTTAGGGGCTTTCTGTTCTGGTTTGTTTCCTTCTTGTACTTTTCAGTGAAAACGAGGTGGTAGCCGAGATGGTACCTCACCTAAGCTCCCTGGTGTTTAGGATGGCAGACATGCACCACTTTGCCTTTCTCTTTCTTAGACCTTTTCGGCCACCTAATGTATCCTCTGAGTAGGACTGAGTAGAAGAAAAAGTGCTGTCAATTTAAATTTTCTTTCCTTCTTTTGATCTCCTTTTTAGGTAACTAACTAGAAACACCTTTTTTCCCACCTTGCAGCACTTGGTGTTGAACTCTATACCCTTATACTGGGCTGCACTCTTATCTCCTTTTTATTTGTTTATTTAAAAATCTTTTTTTCATTTTTATTTTTTTGAGACAGAGTCACACTAATTTGCTAAATTGCCTAGGCCGAACTCAAACTTGTGATCCTCCTCCTCAGTCTCCTCAAGTGCTGGGACTACAGAAGTGTGCCAAAGTACCAGGCTCTAAGAACTAAAATTCAAAGTCAACATGTAAAGTCCAAGAAAAATATAAGCTAAAAACAGAGCACTAGGCACAGGGTAGGACAAGGAACTTATATCTTGCATTTGTAACTACTGTTTCAACCAAATAAAAACCGATAAAAAGCTCTTGAGAAACTTTTATCAGTCACTGCAGAAAGTAGCTCAACCCAGCCTAATCTGGGAGAGAGAATTCAAGGGTTAAATTCCTGAAAGCATTAGGAGATTTTCTTTTTGTATTTGCTAAGTATGCTGGAGAAGAATGGTTTTGTTACAATAAATTCCGTTAAAATATCTCTGTATGTCTGTGAAATGCTCTGAGTGCATTTGCTGCCTGCAAAGGTGGTGGCTGCCTAAGCGGACATGGCAAACCACTGTGGGAAGTGCTGGTTAGCATGTTCTCTAATTCTGGTTAGTGAATTCCTAGCAGGCTTGCTGATGAGAATTAGGGCTATTCCAGGCTTGTTCCACTTAGCCAAGACCAGTTCTGTGGGATTCTGGTGGGACAACTGCTGTTAATATCGACGCATCTCCTGCCAGCCTTGTGCTCTTTCCATATACTTTTTTAATTTGCAAAGTTGGTCTTGTAGCGCGCTTGCTGCCTCATACTTTTTTTCCCCCACTGACAATGTGTGTTTGTGTTTCAGTCACTTTTCTAATTGCTGAGACAAAAATACTCGACACCCAAAGTTAAAGGAGAAAAAGTTTATTTGGTTTACAGTTCGTAGAGGTTTCAGTCCATAACTGGCTGGCTTTAAGGCAGGGTGGCATAGCAGAGGAGAAACGGTTCATTGCAGGCAGAAGACAGCAAAAGCAATTAAGGATAGTCACAGCTCTTTCTGCCCCTTTTATTTATCCACGCTACTTAGAGCAGGTAGCACTCACACCCTTCATGCCAGTGCCCTTGATCCTAGCGTTGCACCATGAATCCTTTCCGGTGTCACACAACCTGGACCCAGCCATCTCTGAAAAGGCCTCACCTGTGACTGCATGAGGCTTTGAGGGGACAGCGAGACACAGGCCGTAACAGTCTCATTCCTCTGAAAACATATTCAGCCATGTAAGATTACCTCCTGTCTACCTACTGGGGCCACAGGTGTGGGTTCCTGTTGTTGTTAGATATTTAGGCTATTTCTAATTTTTGCCTGTTACAAATACTGATGTGATCAGCATCCTCGAACTTGAATTTTTGGCCATCTCTGGACCATTTCCTAAAGATAAATTCCTAGAAGTAATACTACTTGGTCAAAAGGCAAATAGTTTTACATGATGACCTGTGCCACCTCCATCCTCGGATGACAAGTGGACGCAATCTGGTGCGTGTTAGTGCAGGCTTTTGGACAAGTTAGTGTGTGTACAAAATGCATGTTGATATAACCCTTAAAAAGGTTGGTTACTAGGGGGTGTTAAAGGACTTTGGGCAGAGGGACGATGTGATCTGGCTTTATTTCCATTTTGGAAGTGTCACTCTGCTTCACCGCAAATACAGGCTGCAGAGAGCAACAGCGGAAGCAGGAGTCTCCTTGTGTCACCAGGAGTGAGGTAGCTGCCTGGTGGCCAGGAACTGTGCTCAGATTCAGGCTGTTTCTGCAGGAGAATGGATTGGTTATGGGGACTGAGGGGATGAGAGGAATGCGGAGTCACTCCGAGTCTTTTAGACCTTAGTACCTGGATGACGTTGGCATTAACTGATAAGGGGAGTGCTGACAGTGGGACCATCTTGGAGAGACAGACCACGGATCCGGTTTGGAGAGCTTAGTTTGAGATGTCCATTAAGAATCCAAGTGGAAAAGACCCAGGTGCAGTGGTGCAGACCTATAATTTCAGCCCTGGGGAGACTGAGATTGGAGGATGGCTATGAATTTGGGGTCACCCTGAGCAGTTAGTGAGTTCAAGGGCGATCTGAACTGCACAGCAAGACCTTGTCTCAAAAAACAAAGACTCCAAGTGGAGACGTCCAGTAGGTTGTTGTTTACGTGTCTGGAGCGCTGGAGTAAGCAGGCAGGTGTTGGAAATGCAGTTTTGGGGGTCGTTAGCAAAGAGGGCATCTAAAGCTGGGAGACTAGGTGAGGTTACAAAGGGAGACAGTGCACACAGGAGAGAGGACAAACGGCTGAGCGGGAGGAGTGGCCCACTTGGGTGTACTTATATGCACCGGAAACTGCTCTTTGCACTTCGCGCTGTTTACATACATGCCCAATCTATTTACTCTTCAAAACAGCTCAGCAGAGACCACAGTCATGCACATCATTTATAGGACAGGAGTCAGAGGAATGGAAAGGTGGCCAGAAAATGGAATAGCTCACGATTTCATCAGATGAACCAATAAAATAATTCTTACCTCCCTAGTTGAACGACGCAGCCTTGCTGTGAAAAGTCATGTGAAATGCTTTTCTCACAGCTTCTGTCCAGTACATCTCAGAAAGCTTGGAAGTGCTGGAAAGCATTCCAGTTATATTTTAAAGAATCAGCGTGACTCATCTGTGCAAAGGTGCTCTTCTTTCCAGCTGACCACACATTCTCAGGAAGAATACAGGAGAGTGAAAAAACTGTATGTTCTAAGGGGAGAAAAGGCAAGGCACTATGTATTCAATATTTCTTTCCTTTTTTAAGGGATGGGGTATAAGTCAGGTGTCTTGGTTATTTTTCTCTCGTTGCTAAGACAAAATACCCAACACTCAAAATGAAGGAAGGAAAGGTTTATTTAGCTTACAGTCTGTGGAGGTTTCAGTCCATACTTGGCTGGTTCAGAGGCAGAGTGGCACACGGCAGAGGGCAAACTGTTCATGGCAGCAGAGCACAGCAAAACAACCAGAGCAGGGGGGGCTGGGGATATAGCTCAGTGGAATAAGCACTTGCCTAGCAAGCGCAGGGTCCTGAGTTCGATCCACAGTACCGCAAAAAAAAAAACAAAACAAAACACCAGAGCAAAAGGCAGGAATGGCTGCAAGCAGCCTCCTTTTCTCCCTTACATTGTAAACACCCTACCCCCACCCGGGGGTCATGAACCTCTCACCCAATCTCCATGCCCTCCTCTTCCACAGGCTCAGGATGTTTACAAAGTAAGCACCCCAGCTTCCTCCTGAGTCACTCAGCTAAACCTATAGATTCCCCAAGTTGACACAACGTATCAACCATAACACCAGGCTTGGTGGAGCACACCTGTAATCCCAGCACTTGGGAGGCTGAGGCAGGAGGATTGTTGCAAGTTTGAGACCAGCCTGGGCTACAAAGTGAGCTCAAGGCCAGCCTGAACTGCATAGTGAGACCTAGTCTCAAAAAGACAAAAATAAATAAATTAATTAAGGGGTGGGGTAGCGCTGGGGATTAAACCCAAGCCCTCACATGTCATGTGCTCTACCACTGAGCTAAATCCCCAGCTCACTATTTCTTAAAGACATTGTATTCATTTGCTTTCAGGTGTCTCTTCCTCAAGAACTCTGCATTCTCTAATTATATTAGGAGTGTGAAGGGTAAGTCACTAAAGGGAAATTGTCAGCTCTCCTACCACCTCAGCCTCAGAGATTGCAAAATGCTTTTTAAAGCAGATCAATTATTGGGAAAAGGACAAATGGAAGTTGAGTCTGGAGGTAAAATTATCTTTGAGAATAGTGCTCTTAGAAAGTCTTTGGGGGTTCATCGAAATCAGGTTAAATAGTATTATCTTAAATAATTTCACTAGCAAGCTAAAACCAGAGAGGTATCTAAAAAAAACCCAAAGTAACTGCAACGGGATTCTCCTACTGAAGACAAAATGTGACATACTACACAGATGTGTTCATGCCCCTCAGTACAAGGAAGCACAATGACCCCTGAATAAATAATACCAGGAAGGAGAATCCAGAGTGGGTTCAGAGGTATGAGAAACAGTAAAAAGCTAGAAAAGATCCTTTTAAGGACATGTTCACAGCAAGAACCAAAACATGAAGACCCTAGGGAAGGTGATGTCATGCTAGAGCGGTAAGGGGGAAAGCAGAGGCGGCCAAAGTCTCCTTCGTGCTATTCTCTCAGTAACAACGCGCAGATGGCAAGGGTAGAAGAGGTGTGGTTAGGAGGAAGGCAGCAAACAGGAGGTTTTTGGGAACTTTGCTACTTTACAGAGTTTGGTTTTAGGCACAGGTAACTTATATCCTAAGATATTTAGAGAAAATAAAAAAGACTCCTACAGTTTAATGTTACCCATCTCAGAGAGTAATTTTCTGAACTGAAAGTCAGTATAGACCCGTAGGAATGAATGCTGTCAAACTAAGTTTATACAGAAGTTACAAAACTTAATGTACAGTACTGAATACTTAGGGACTCAGTAATCAGCTTAAGGCTTAGGCTTTGTATCTTTTCTTCCCCAGTACTTGGGGGTTGAGTCCCTGCCTTTTGCACCGAGCTACAACTCCAGCCCTTTCGTATTTTGAGACAGGGCCTTGCTAAGTCCCTAAGTTGCCTGCCTAGGCTCAAACTCGCAATCCTTCTGCCTCAGCCTCCCAGAGCACTGAGGTTACAGGCACGTACCACCATACTACTATATTGGAGCATTTCTGCTATGTCATTAAATATTTTTCTATACTATAATTTTAAATACTTTTATATGGTTCAATTACCCGAATTTATTCTAAATTCCTTAACACATTTACAATGGCCAAATTTAGACTGTTTAAATTTTTTGGCTTTTGAAAATCATGCTGAAAGCCAGGCATAAGTGTAGTTTTGGCACCAGGGAGGCTGAGGCAGGAGGATCACTTGAGATGAGGACTTTGAGACTAGCCTGGGTAACATAGTGAGATCTCATTGTAAAAAGATGTTAAACTGGGTGTAGTGGCGCAGGCGTATAATCCCAACCCTTGGGAGGCTGAGGCAGGAGGATCTCTGCAAGTGTGAGACAAGCCTGGGTTACCAAGTGAGCTCAAGGCCAGCCTGAACTGTATAAGCGACACCTTGTCTCAAAAAGACAAAAGAAAAAGAAAAAATGTTAGAATTATGGATGATTTACACAAAACTTTTCAAATTACTAAAGAAAAGGTCGAATTTTCAAATGAGGAATAAATGACTCAAAGAACACAGTATTTCAAAAGTCTTTTAATAAATCCTGCCAAAACTGTTTCTAGAAAGAGCTACCTATTTGTGCTATCACAAGCACCTAGTTTTTCTTACTCCTATCAGTACTGGAAGAACTTGATGGAAAAACTTTCTTGGAGATTGTTTTTTATTGTAGCAAAATATGTATAGAGAGGAACCCTGAAATTCGCAGGGATTACGTTCCTCTAGCACCTGCAAATTATAAAAAGCCGAGATGTCAGATATGGAGAGAAAAATGCCTATAAATACCTATTTTTATAGTTTAAACCCTAAATATCTACGTCTCCTGCAGTTATGTGATTTAATAAAATATTGTATTAATAGACCCTTACAAGGTGCAGGGTGTGTTAGTGGCACTTTAGGAACCTTAGGGCTGAAAGAACCCCGGAGATAACCACAGGAAGTAGAGCAATCTGTTCCGACGCGGGAAGGGTGACGCATCTGCATGGGCAGCAGCCAATCAGCTGCAAGGAGAACTGAATAACGCTCTCAGATTGGCTACATACAAACCCCACCCCCTAAGCCAGGATATTTGCAGTTCCCAAAAAACTGTAGGGGTTTCCAGGAACAATTATTAGTTAGGTTCTAAGGAAAAATCTGCTAACAACTGAGGCCAAAAGTTCTTAACCATGGATTTGTGAGGGTCTGCTATACAATATGCCATTTACAGTTTCATCATATTTAAGTAACTAATTCTCAGAGGTGTTAAGTACATTCAGAATGTTGTGCAACCGTAGTTATCAAGGCAGGGTATATAGAGCTTTGCACCAGAGATAAGTGCTTTAAACTAGAAATCAGACCTGTCACTTGCAGATGTGCCCTGGATCTCCCTACGGTTCATTCAGTTCCCTTCTAATGCACGGCTTCATTCAGTTGCTGACAAGGGTGAACAGGTCCTGAGTTCCATTCCCGGAACC
>PVLD010029436.1:0-18073 GCA_004027595.1 Dinomys branickii
CTAAAATAAAAAAAAAAAAAATAAAAAAATAAAAAAAGAAAATGAATTTTAAACTTGAATGGGAATACTTTCTGCTTAATATTTTATTGAGTATTTTCAACTTAATTCTCTACATGTGAACATAATTCACAAAGTATCCATTTCTTTATTCTTGATTATATTTCTCAATGAATCATGGGACCTACCCAAGCTCCTACGTATCCTAAATGTTGACTCTACCCTGTGTCCATCTTATGCTCTAAGTTCTGACCACACATTCAGATCTAAACTGCAGAGTGGGATAAGAGTTCTTTCAAAGATAAGGATCAGTAATAGTACTATAGAGTAATAAAAACATTGATAGCAAATATAAGACTCCATAAAACGACTCTTTCTGAGAAGTGTGTGTCCCTTCCTTCCTGTAGATTATGACAGCATCTAAATGGGAAAATCCTATGTTTTCCAAGGCCCCGGTTTGTCAACAGGGATTCCAAAGTAAGAAGTTGTTTATTTGAGATGTGCTCCAGCACTCAAATGTGCTTCTCTTACAAAGGAGCAAGGGAAAACACGGCCCCAGGGGTTCCTGGCTCTATAAGAGTCTGCAGCACTTCCTCCTTGGGGGAAGAAGTGCTCAGGCATCAGTGTCTCCGCTTCCTTTCCAAAATAGCTTATTGAAAAGAAAGCAATAGCACAACAGAAACAGTCAAAATAGTTCAGTCTGACCTTTTCTAGGAACAGTTTGCTGGCTTCACATGCTGGGTATGAGATGGTCCAGGAAGGGGTGGGAAGTTCTCATCCCCTTTCTCTGATGCTCTTCCCTGGCTGATAGTAAAAATGTCCTTATTATGGATAAAACAAATTGCAATGAGCTGAGCTAGTAATTATTATCTTCCATGCTTTATGGACCTACGATTAATTGGGTATATTATATTCTTATACTGTTTATATAAAAACCTTTATTTAATAAAGAGCAATATTTTCTCTTCTTTTCAGAATTATATTCAAATTAATCATTTTGGGCACTGGGCATGTACATCACTGGTGGCATACACAAGACACTGCCTTCAATCATTCACACCAACATACACACACACAAATTTATATGCTATTGTTTCTCTCTTCTGCTTTCTGTTTTCTTCCTTTTTCTTTCTTTTACCTGTTCTTCCTATGATCTTGAGCTAGGCTGTAAAAGAAAAAAAAATTATGAGGTGTAAAAGCTAGAGCAGTCTCAAGCCAGTTTTCAGTTCTATTCAGTCCAAAGCAATTCCTCCTCACTGGCTGTTGATTCTGTCCCAGTTTCTCCTCCAGGCCTGCAGAGGCGAAGATGAAAGACACAGGACGAAGGAGTCCACATGTGCCGAGACACCCTTTGAGGGAGAAACCAAAGTACAATTTGATTAGGGTAATAAAACGGGATTGTTCTCTGTGCTTAGGGAACACACATGCAGAAGCAATTTATTCAGGCTGGAAGCTGACAACAGGGCTCTTGTGCTGAACGACTGGATTGACCCTGGCTCTAGAGTACAGGGTTGTAGTTTCCAAACTGTTTCTGATTGAGACCTACAACACAGAACTGATTTTACACAGCTCTCCTGAGCACACCAATGAGTGCATATTTAGGTAACTGGTACAAAACTGTACTTATGCTCATCGTATTCTTTTTCGGTTGCAACTCCGTTAGCTGCCGTTTGAAACCCTGTAGGTTGAGCTTCTTTAAGACAACAGCATGCAATATAATAACCATTGTGGAATTCCTATTTTCTTCTTTAATGAAATTCTGTATTGCTTCTAGTATTTTTATTATGTTTTTATTCTTTTAAAATAAAAAAGAAATTAATTAATTGAGACTCCCCCTCCGTCCCATCCTTCTCTGCGCAGTTTAAGAAATCCCGGAACACAGCAGGAGCTTCAGAGTGACACAGACTGGTTTTGCAGCCTGGATTCTGGTGCTCCAGCCAGTAGTTCTGCGATTTGGGTACTTTGCTTAATTTTCATGAGTCTGAGTCTGTCTAAAGAAGAAGCATTAAGCAGCTCCGGCAACTTGATCAGGTGGTTGTAGCTATCAAAAGAGATCACACTTGCTAACGGTTTAGCACAGTGAGCCTTAGTAGATGTGGAATGCGATATAATGGGGGAAGAAAGTATCTCTGCAGCACTGATTCATTGGATAGATTGACCCATACCCGAAAAGAAGACAGTTCTGACAACCAATGATGCCTGAGTTTCCAGAGTCTATTGTGGAGGGGACAAATGCAACAGTTTACCAATGGCTGTGTGTCTAGGAGACTGTGTGTGTGTATGTGTGTCTGTGTGTGAGTGAGTGAGTGGATATATTTGTGTGAGTGAATACATATGTGTGTGAGTGTGAGTTTGTATGTGGAAGCTTTTTGTGGGTTTACTCTTCAGTGGGTGAGATGGGGGAAAGGCTGCAGCAGCAGTGTCAGTACAGGGAATAAATTAAATTCCTTTTATTCAATAATCTCTTAAGTAACCCCACTGAACTTGTTTTAAACCAAATATCCCCAATTTTTCCCGAAAGCTTCCTTTAATAGAACACAGCCGCTCTGTGACCTTGACACACACATAGCCCTTCTGTACTTGAGCACATTTACCTATGCATTGAACACATTAGATTATGTAAATATGTTTAGAAAGTCCTTCAGGAAAGTGGAAGGATTGTGCACAACATAGTCTTCAGAAAATTCTGATTTTAATTATAGTGTTTTATATATATATGCACATATGAGAAATACATAGTAATATTTAGCATTGGTTAGTAAAACATTATTTACTTTTACTGTATTCCTATTTTTGAGTTGGATATTTTACCTGCACCGACTCATAAAAGACTCATGACATCTGTAGTAATTACTGCTACTGCTGCCATTATCTAGACAGCTTGTCCAAGGTCACAAAGCTTCTGTATAACATGAAATTTCAAATTTAGAGGTAAATATATCTAAATACATATATCATGGCCAACTCCCCTGCAGAAACCGGGGCCTTTGAGGATAATATATAAAAACTCTCGGACTTAGATGATTTATCTCCATGTGTACCTTCAGTGATATGGCAAATAGTGACTTCAAGAAGTTACAAATAAACTGCTAACTTCTATACCCTGTTCCACATACAAGGGAATAGATGCAGATATACTTTATCTAAGTAAAGACATATTTACGTGTATTTATGTATGTGCACATATATATATTCATATTTACATAAGTATTTATTTTATATTTAGTCATAGCATTGTATTCATGTGTTTATATTTGTACATTTATATATTAATACATTACATGTAAGTATGTAGAAATGAAGTATGTACATGGTGAAAAAAATATATATCTGATATACTAAATGTGAATTCCATATTACAGCCATTCAGTGTGGAGCAGATAGGTGATACTACAGTTAGAAGAGTCACCAATGTTACTTTCTCTATGCCTTAGAAGTATCACACTGCTTCTGTGCACAACCAATAACCAAGCTGGCAAAGAGCCGGACATATAAAATGCTCATCAAGCTTCCTTTCTGCAAGTAAAGGTGAATTATCCATCCTAGGGGACACACTGACCCGTAGACCTACTTGCTGACCCTTTTCCTGGTCATCTGGCAGTGCATTCTGATGGGGTTGGAGGGCACAGGACTTTCTGTTTGCGATTCCAGGGAAGCATCTTGAGGCGCATTAGAGGTTATTTATTTTTACTGAAACCCATGCTTAGCTCCAGGGGACCAGGGTTGTTAAATATAATGCATATTTACTATTGTGCCCTGAAAGAAGATTAGTGAAGGAAGACATTACTTTAATTTTTTCCTTGTGGCTCTGAGCACTAGTGGTTAATTTTAAGATGATGTTGTGGTTAAAGAGTTAAAGACTAATTAAGCTCTTGTCAAATGCAACACAACCTTGGCTTCCACAGATTCCCTCTGACAAAACCACCTTGTATCTGAGGCTTCCTCTGCTTAGCTTGTAGCCTCTGCTTGGGGCTCACCAAGTGAAGT
The DNA here is from genome assembly GCA_004027595.1 of Dinomys branickii. Taxonomy (NCBI): domain Eukaryota; kingdom Metazoa; phylum Chordata; class Mammalia; order Rodentia; family Dinomyidae; genus Dinomys; species Dinomys branickii. The sequence goes on from PVLD010029436.1 coordinate 3,985, forward strand.
CTCCAGATAAAGTGTGGGAAGTTTGTCTCCCAAATGTGCTGAAGTCAGGGTGAAAACTGGCACTGACATGGACAAACCTCCCATCATGCTCTGCTGTGGTTTCAGGCAGTAGGGAGATAGTTGCAGATGATGCAAGCCAGGCTGAGGAAGAAGGATCACTGTGCAAGGGAGGCAGGTGGGACAATAATTCATTACCCTCCCCTTATGCATCTTTATCACAGGCAGTTAGACAACTTGTCTTTTTTCACTTAAGACTTAGGAACTATGGGGAAAGTAGGTTTGAACCTCCAGAATTCTTGTTAATCCTTGTATCTCTTTTCATGTTGTTGGAAAAAGAGCATCAGCAAACCTGCAAAGACTTTGACACAGCACCCAGCACATAGTAGGAGTCTTGGTATGAGTATCCTCAATTAACTCCTGTCTCACCCTTAGTGCCTGTAATTCCTAAGGACTCACCTGAAAACCAGGCTTCTGACAATAGTTGTGGGAATTAACCACTATGCCCTTACTATTGCAAGGTATGATTAAGTCATTTACTCATATTAACTCATGTATTGCCTTACTTCTCCCAACCAACGACCTGCAGAGCAATTACACCTTTGCACAGAAAAATGATGAATAACATTAACTGAGTTCTTACTGTTCTAAGGTACACAATGACATTAGCCTGTTTTGCCCTTACAATACTGTGAAATAGATGTCATTATTCTTCAGTATCAAAGATGAGTAAACTGAGCCACTGTGTGATTATAAAATTCATTGAAGGTCGCAGTAAGAGCTATAAATTCAAACTCAGTCACCTGGGTCCCAGAGTTCTTGCTCTTCTCATTTTATCGTGTTGCCTCAACCCTTAGTTTTCTTGCTTATATAACTGGGCTAACACAAGGTACTTACATCAAGTAGTTGTAATGATCAAATAATATGATTGAATAACTTAGAAGTTCTTTGCAAATAAGAATATGCAAGAACCAGTTAGTGGAGGTACAGGAATCAACTCAGCAAGGTGATCCAGCAGGATAAGGACCAGTGACTCGTGGGAAGTAGAACGATAGCGTGATCTTTTGTTGAACGCCTCCTGTCCTGCTACGTGTGCTTTATTTAAATTTATGTTGTCTCATTTTGATATGTTTATCAGTGTATAAAAGAGCAAACATAAGATCAGCAAGGGTTCAGTAACATCCACATGACTCATCTGAGAAAAGTGCAGGCCAAATTAAAGGCCAAGTCTGACCAAGTCTGAGATTCCCTCTTGCTATTTCACCATGAGGGTTCATGAGAACAAAAGGGCTTTATCTCCCTATGGAATCTGGTCATGTGGAGCTAATTTTGCTTCTCTTCTTTAAAGGAAGTGATAAAGGAATTTATCATATGGGTAACTGTATTATTGGGAGTAAAATAATTTCCCCTTTTTTAGTAAGATTTCTTATTGCCCTGAAAATCAAATTACCCAGCCAAGAAATTTTCATCGTATAAATGTCTCCTATTTTGAGAGTTAAAGATCAGTCTATCTGGATTACTTACTGAAACATTGCCAGACCCATTTCATATACCTGGATTTCAGATCTGCTGCTGGCAGCTCACCTGATGACAAATCTGTGGGGAAGGGAGATGGGTCTCACATGCAACCAGGTATCAAGGCTTGGGAAAGTCACACACAGGAAATACCTTCAAAGATGCTTTATTCCAAAGCCAAATATGAACCTCAGAAAAAGACTCAGGTTCAATTCTTCACTCTTTTTTTTTTTCTGTGTTAGATTATAAGAAACTAATGTAATTTTCACATCTTCAATTTTTCACATCTGAAAATGGGGTTGTTACATTTGTCTCCCAATTTTAAACACGATGTAGCTGCCAGAGAGTAGATGCTCACTAAAGTTAATTGTCTTCCCACAAATTTTCTTTCAGGATGGAGTTGGATTTATGGAAGTGCATTATTATTATTTTACTGTCCATATTGACAGAGCCTGATTGACAAAGTCCAGAGAATAATCTTCAAAGAACAGTTAGTATCCCTTTAGAGTTTAAGGGCATCCTATGGCTCAGGATTTCTCAGGACATATGGAGATAGGTAGACAATAGAGATGGCTGGCTGGCTGGCTGGCTGGATGTGTGGATGGATGGATGGATGGTTACATACATACATCCATATTGCCTTTAAATGCCATTAACTTCTGAGTTAAAGAAAGAACAATAGACTAATTTGGCAGCTAAAATGATGATGATAAATAGGGATGGAGATAGGATCTTGCTTTTATTTTCAACTCCTTTGCACTGACTTAAGGGGAACTCTCATTGCCTCTGAAGTCTGATCTTTCTCTGCTCTTGGGTGCTGTTCATGTAAAGATCACTCCTGGTGAAAGTGCATTCTCATGCATGAAATGACCTCAGACTTAATCTGATTTAACCCTCCAGTGAGAAAAAAAGTGGGCAATATTTGTCAGGAAATAGATGTGCCTTAAAGCAATAAGGAGATGCTTCAGCCAAGTTAATCTCAATCTTTGAATACCAGAACCCTTTTTATGCCTTGGGGCTTTTTCACATGCTTTTCCTAGAGTTTGGGTGTTTCCTGTTCCTTGCACTGTTTCTATTAACCTCAGTCATCCTCATCCGTTGGCCATATTTATGCAAAGAATTGTTTTGTGACTCCATGCGTCTCCCCAGATGGGTTTGTGTCCTTGCTGTGTCTACAAGCATGCAATATTGCAGTTGTTCAACACTCTGCACAATTCTATGTTCACCATATTCCTCTCCCCAAGGATTTTGTTACTTCATTGAAAACGTAGTCAGCCTTTTAACTCTGCCTCAGCACTCAGCACTACCTGTGGTGGATAGCAGGCACCCGCAGCATGTTTATCAAATGAGTTACTAAATGTGTGATGGAATGAATTCAAGTAAGGGTGTGATGTTCACATGGGGTAGCAGGAAAAATACTGACCTATGACCCAGAACGCCAGGGCACCCTTAGCTTTTAACTAGCAAATTCACTCCAAGATATTTTTGTTGCTCAAGCCTGAAAAAACTTACATCTACTACCTCAAAGGGTTGTGGGATTTAGATCAACTGTCTGGTATTGGTGGGTGTGTTGTAGGAAGTGAGTTCTTTTCCACTGCAGGAGAAATCATCACATGATCATCTAGATTTCCAGGACCATGGGAAAGGTCCTTGGTCAGCATATACTGTCCTGGTTTGCTCATAGGCAGAAGCTGTTAGAGATGAACACAATATTGACAAGCTCATGTGAGAGGTGATAATTTGAAGCTGAGATCTCTGTCTCACTTTTGACTTCCACATGGGGAACACAGCAGGGCAGAAAGGGACTGTTTCAGGAAGGCTCTAGCTCTGGCACTAGTGACCAAAGTCATAAAGGCAATTCACTTCCAAGTTTTCACATCTTCAAAGTGCCATGTATGAAGTGCCATGGGCTGGAAGGAAGCACACACCCTCTCTCTCCCCTGCAGTGGCTTTGGGACCACAAGGAGTCCTTAGAGGAGTCATCATGCTCCACGAGTTCCTTCGGAAATGTCAATGCCATACACAAAGAAGCCCTTATCCCTGGCATGGAGCTGGAGGACAGAACTTGCCAGTATGCTGTGTGGGAGTTATTTTCCACTGAAGTACTACCAAAAACATTGTAAAGGCAAAACTGTGGATCCAGAGGCTGGAAGATCTGGCACCGTGTGGCTTGAGAGAGGCCCTTTCCCTAGTTATAGATTCCAACCATGATACATAAAGAAAATGGACATACATAAAACAGAATCCTTAGTAAATCCTAAATTTCTGGGGAAAGGGTGGGACCTGTGGGACAGACCATCAGAATGGAGCCCCACAGGCAGGCCTCTACAGCAAGCTTTTTGGCAGGATCAACCATGGGGAAACGATTTCCTGCTTGCTGTGGAAGCCTGGGAGTTTGTACATTTTTCATTTATTTCCTGTTCTGTTGTGGGATTTGGGAAACTCAGAACATCTCTCTGTATTTCATATGACACTAGCTACTCTATATAAATCTGTCATATTTGGGCTTTGATTAAAAAGGAGCTTCAATTCCAGCATTCCCCTTACCAGTGGCAGGACCCTTCACCACACTGGGCCTCAGTTTCTTCCTTCTGTACAACTGGCTTCTTCAGGAGGAGGCTTGATTTGAAGTTGTAATGAGACAATATACATGAGGTAATCTGTACAGTACCTGGAAACTAGTAAGCACTCCATCCCTTTCTTTATCCCTCCCTTTCCTTGACCATGAATGACAGAAATATTTGCTAAATTAGTCAATTTCCTGCACACAAGAAGGTCAGTGAAGGGCCTCTGTTCTCTCACACAGAATAGAGGACTTTTCCCAAGTTTTAAGTACATTTAACATTGAGAAGTTAGAGTTTATTTTTTCCCAATTTGGCGTTCACATCCAGTATCGTCTCTTCTTCCCTAGGGAAACACAGTGTTCTGGGGTGCTGGAAACTTAGCACACCAGGAATAACTGTCAAACTTTGGTTATGTACATGTCACACGGTCTAATCCATTTATTTTCATGATACACTTTTGACCTCAGGACTGCGATGAGCTCCATTTCATGATCGGAAGACCAAGACTCAGATAAGATAAATAAGTTGCTGGATGTCATGTCATAGTCTCAAGTGAAAAAGCCAGAATGAAGCTCAGGGTCTTTTGTTCCAGACTCCAGAGTCATGATTGCTACATTAGACTGCTTACCAGAGGCTATGACTTCCAATTCTCATGAATCCAAGAGGAAAGGAAAACTCATAATGGTGACAAACTCTGGCAAGAAACAAATTGGAATCTAAGGCTCCAGCTGGGGTCAGGGTCCATCTCTATAGAAAGCACTATTTGTGTGGGGTGGTTTTGCAAATTAGTTCCTTACTAGGGGGGGTTGGGGGGGCTTAGTCAGTTTCCCAGGATCCAAAGCCTTATAAGGAAGAGAGATTAGACTCAGAACAGTAAGCCCCAGGGAAGTGAGGAATGAGGTAAAAGCATCTCTGAATGGGAGAAAGAACATCTTCCCCAAGAGTCCTAAAGATCATTCCCTAGATTTCTAGGGAGTAAAGATTATACACTTCAAGCTAGGTTTATTGGATCCACTATCTGAATGTAATTCCGTATGGTACTGAACATTAATATATTAATGTGGTTTTTAAAACTCGAAAACAATGGATTCAACGCTCAATGAAAAAGTATTTTCTATCAAGCTGTTCAGTCCAACTTCCCCTTTCTGAGTCGTTCTGATAATTGTTTCCATGGAAATTTTTTAATCTCTTATAGTAATGATGATGTATTGATTGCCCATTTTGCACCATGACTTATTGAAAGAGTAGTTTGACAAGTATCAGTTAGGGTTGACTAGTGTAATAGATTTAATGAAAATGTATGTATACACATATGGTATGTGTTATGTAAAAAGGAATTAAGGTAGGCATACAATGTCCACCTGCAGAGTCAGTGTGGAGAGAATGTGAAATTGTTGCCTATGTGCTGAAGAGCCAGGGGACCTAATAAAACGTCAGAGGCCTAGAGCTCACTGCAGAGGCCAGTGTGAGTTTATATTGGGAAGCTGAAGGACCTGCTTTGGAAAGTGGAAGACTCAATGTATCCAAAGTTGATAGAGAAGACCGAAACTGTTCCAAAGAACCAAGAGAGGGGAAGACTTCCTATTTCTTTCCTTTTTGATTTCACCCAACGTACAAGCCTATCGGTTGGTGCCACTCATATTCAGGGTGGATCTTTTCTCTGTAGTAAGTCAGTCATCCATACACACCCAGAAATGTACTGAACCAATCAGCTGGACATTTCGTATGCAAGTTGACACAACAATTAACTATCACAGTAGAGAAAAAAAATAAAAGTAAAAGAGGGAGGAAATGGAAAATAGATCCAGAATGCTTTTCAAGTTGCTAAGTACAAACCAGGAATTATTTCAAGCAATCCAGCAGTTACTGCAAAGCAAAAATAAGATAAATAAAATAGAAACATAGTGACACAATTTAAAGCCATTGGAAGGGATTATCTCATGTGCACGCATCAAGTAATTAACATGTCCTCTCTGATACTCTCAACAGTTTTGTAAGACAGGTAGCATCCTCACTGTAACTGCAGGAGGAGCAAGAACAGAAGTCAAGCCTAAATTTCCACAGCTCCTCCAGTATCTAAAGGCAGATGTGTGTGGTTCCCAAGGTGGTCCTTTTCACTGAACAAAACTGTTTCTCCTGTCTCTACCTGGACAAAAGCCTTTCTCTAACTAAAATCTTTTCACTTTTTGAGGATCACTTATCTCTACCTCCCTTTGAAGAGACATTAGGTGAAAAGTATGAGGTTTCAAAGTGACTCTTAGAGCAAGGTGGCCAGCAACCAACAACAGTGTGCGTGTGTGTGTGTGTGTGTGTGTTTTCAATACTCACATCAGGGTGAAATTCAAAGAAACACAGCTCTGGCGAAGAACCAAAGCACAGGTCTCTAGAGCACAACTCCCTGGACTCATTTCCTTGAACTCATTTCTCAGTTCTATTATCTCCCCTGACACCTCCTTGTATTCTTGTGAAAGAAAACCCCAAACTATAATTTTGTAGGCTCATATGAACCCTTTCCCCAAATACTATCTCCCACCAGCAGACTCGGGATTTTTTGTTACAATGTCTGGGCAGTTACAATTGATGGCTGCACACCACCTTTGAAATCCCAACTTCACCCCTCCCCCTTTACCTTAATGGAGGCACACTTCTGTATCTATACAATAAATATCCGATCTTCACCATGCTTCCTATGTCTTTCTCTATTCCTTTTTTCCATTTCAAGTTTTCAATATTCTTAACTGAGAGTAAAACTAAACCCATGCCAAATTCCAAGACATATCTTAAAAGCAATCTAGTGGACACTTCTGACTTGGCTGCCACCACTTTGGGCATGGGGTTGTTTATTATTTCACTGTTTTTGGAACCACATCCTTAGCAGATGTGGATGCATGTCACTGTACATAGCATCTAGCAGAGGATGAGTGTCACCGGGGCCTCCCACTCACTGAAGCTTTCCATGGTTCTTTCAAAATGGGAGGCTGCTGTGACCTAAGTCAGCTGAGAGAGTCATACTGCCAGCGGTGTGAGCCAACGAAGATCATATCACTGCAGTGGTGGATCCAGGAGTGAGGACATTGGTGTTGACTGGGCCATGATAGTGCTAAATGAGGTGCGTCTCAGCATGGTCTCCAGCACCTTCTTTCCATGAGCCAAACACTATGCCACTGCTTTTATTTGTATCACAAACCCAATTTTAATATGTAAGTTGTGCCATACCCTGTGTTCTCTTTTAAATTAGAGACTGTTTTATTTGTCCTGTCTCTGTACCTCTGGCAACTGGCACAGTACTGGGTGGCATAGAAAGTAGCATGACTAGTGAGACCAAGAGCCACCCACACAGTGCTGTGGAGGTAGAGATTCCGTGCCAAGAATTCAGGGCGCTAGAAGGGAGGCCTTTTAGCTTTACCACTCTAGAACCCATTTTTCCTGTGCAGCAGCCTAACTACAAAAATGACCCTAATTCACCTTTTCTCTCATGGCCCTCTGCTATAAAGTTTTTCAGCATCTCTCACTTTAACTGGAGGCATAGCCATGTGATGTGTTTGGCTGATGGGGTGTTATAGGCATGATGCAAGCACAGGTGTGGGTGTCCATCCTCCCGGTTTCTCTGGCAGTTCTGCCATTGCTGTGGGAACAGATCCAGATTGGCCAGTGGGAAGATGAAAGACAAGAGTAGCAGAAGCGTTTTCTGTGGCTGTGCTGGGGAAGGCTGTGTGAGACCAGCTGACAGCCTGGCAACCCCAGACTCATAAGTGAGCCTTGCCAAGAACTCCTGGATACCCTATAGACGAACAAGGACCTCTGAGTAAGTCCAGGTGGAATCAAGCAGTGATGCCCCCGCACACACACATGCACAGCAGCAAAACAAGTGTTTATTCACAAAGGTCACTAAGGCTGAGGCTTGTGGTTGTTTGTAGCACAGCATTCTTGTGGCAATAAAGCCTGATCCACCCCATAAACAGTACATGCAGAAATAAACAGAAAAACAGCAAAATGCTATTGAAAACCCTATTCCGGGCAGCCTGCTACTCTCAGCAGCATAATGACTCCCACTGGCGCAAAAGACTGAAACATGCATGGCTAAAATTAGTGCACTGATAAATTTACCTATTATTATGTGTTATTGGCTGCTTGGGACACTTGTCAGCTGTGAAAGCCGAAACATTAAAGGCACAAATGGATGGAGTTTCATGTGCATAAGGCTGAGAAGTGGAGTGAGAGGAGGCTGGCGACACAAGAAGGAGCCAGACAGAGGAGTTGGGATGCTTTCTTGCAATTAGTGGGATGCTCTAGGGATTCATGATGTCAGTTAAATGAGTGAGATATTCTGGGAATGATGGACATTTCCTGGCACTACTTAAGAGTGGGTGGATCCCTCTTTTACCTCTGTGAAAAACTGTCTATGTTAGGTGGTGGAAATGCCATCTGCTACTGCAAATTTTACTGGCCTTGTGGGCTTTTCTTGGAGGAATATTTGCCAGGTTATGCAGCATATAATCACAGACATAGGGAAATTTTAAATGGTGTAATTTTTCAAGGCAAAAAGCTTTCTGTTCAAAAGAAGATGGGAAGAAAACCAAATAAAATAACAATATGAATAATACCCTACGCAGCCCATAACAAAAGGCTCTGGATTTTAATATGCTCCTGCCAAAGGCCATGTGTAATATTTCCTTGTTAGTAGTTCTCAACCACTATGAAATCCACAAAACCTCTCCCAGCTGTTCTATACTTATCCTCTGTCCTTTCTCATTCTGGGACATAACCATAAGGTTTAGAAACGATGACTAAATCTCCCAACTTGAGTGACACTAATAGTAATTTTTTAAGGATTTGGAGAAAGATGCAAGGAAACCACAGTGTCTGACTTCTTAAAAAAGGTTTCATTCAAATGGCATATAGTGTTCCAAAGGTGGAGAGTAAGACGTAGCAGCTTAATATGCTAGGTTTCAATGAGCTTCATAATTATGGAATTAAATTAACAACCAGACCCAAAGTAATCATATTAAACTTGAGGCTTAAAGCATCAAGAAAGAATGGAGTCAGTAGATAAATTTGTCTCTATTGTCTGAAACAGCTTCAGGAGACTTGACATACATGTAAGGAAGTTACAAATTCAGCTGAATACGCATGAAATCGTAGAACATTTTTGTTTGAGTCGAATTTCTCCAGTAGAGAATGGAAATAGAGTGAGGCTTCTCCTGCTGAGAATCAAACAAGAAGTGAGAAGCAAGTACCTCGGAAGTAATTGAGAAAACATGCAGTTAGATCTGTTCTCATTTCTTTGGATCACCTTGAAGGTTCTTTGTGGTATCTACTGGTAGCCAACCATTATGGGAACAATGACTGAGCCAGACAATGCGCTAAGCACATGTATTAACTTATTCAATTCTCATGGCTTTGAAGGAGGTCCCATTTTAATCTCCAGTGTGTAGATAAGGAACTTGGAGCTAAGAAAGGCTAAGCACATTGTCCAGTACCACACAGAGTGGGCACTGGCGACTCTTATCAAACCTATTTCCAGGTAGATATAAAGCTCTTGGTTTGATGACTACAATGGAAAATAAACACTGATATTCTTTCTCTTCAGAAAGTAAAGTCCTATTGCCCCTCTATTCTAACAAACAGGGACAAGCCTGGTTTTTATTGACTCTTGGGAACATTCCCGTTAGATGAAGTAGTTATTGACAATAATTGCATAGTAGTCAAGAAGCCTTTTAATTTGTTTCTAAATATTGGTGTTTCTTTAAACTTTGCTATAAGTACTTAGCAATTTATGGCTAGTTAAGTTAAATTGTTTCCTAAATTGGCAAAGCATTATCTTTAATAGAAAACGCATAATTATCTAGAAGGCTTACTATATTTCTACTTATCCCAAAGAAAGCCTGGCCAGTTAGTTCTTCAATCAGTGCAGCAAAGAACTTCTGGGTGTTTCTTGCCATCTTTTGAACGTAAGTCGATGCTGCAGTCGGAAATGCCACAGAAAGGACTAAGTGCCAGGAATTCACAGGATGTTCACATTCAGAAGAACCTTTTTAGAGTAGTTTTTGTCACTACTGCACCATTGCTTTCATCAGTGGGGGTGACTACTGACTTGTGTCTCCTGACATGTGTCTCCTAACATGATCTTAAAATCCAAAAGTAAGAGTTGGTATACGCCTTTGCCTTTGTTCACACTGCTGCATTCCTTGGAAAGTTTATGATGCTGACTTGGGCATTCTTGTTAGGAATAAAGGTTCCAAACCATGTGTGCAGATCTATTTCAATACAGGCATCATTAATATGTAGGTACCTTGAGACCAATAGATGAGGAAAAAAACTGTCTTTGCAAAGAGTTTGTAAAACTCCCATAAGAAGAGGAAATGCCATCACATACCATGGGAAGTTACACATGGAAGCACCAAGGTCAGTCACGAAGGAGAGGGAGAACTGCAAGGCAAAGTGCTATTATCATCCATACTAGGGAACTGAGGGGCAGAGTAAACTGGTATAACATTGGTGAGTTTGTATTTTTTTTTTTTTTTTGTGGTACTGGGGATCGAACTCAGGACCCTGCGCTTGCTAGGCAAGCGCTTATTCCACTGAGCTATATCCCCAGCCCCAACATTGGTGAGTTTGAATATGGCAGTGGATTCTAGTGTGGAGAGACTGTCCATAGTTGACTGGTATACCTGGCTCTTGGCTGTTTCAGGCAGGTAAAGAGTGGCAGGGAGGGTGAGAGCCCAGCAAGGAAGGTAGTTGCAGATGTATGCTCTGGGATGCTTGGTTTGCATTTCAAAGATGCCTTCTTGTGGAAATTGTTCTCTGTCTGTCACACACTGGCTAGCCCTTGTGGGACAGTTGCTCCAGGGTATGTTAAATCATCAGTGCCTTGTTTACTTTTCTATTGTTGGTGAGACAAAACACCTGATGCCTAGAATTAAGAAAGAAAAGATTATTTAGCTCACAGTTTGTGGAGGTTTCAGTCTAATCAGTTGCTCCAAGGCAGGGTGGCACATGGCAGAAGGCAACACCTCAAGGTGGCACAGACTGCAAATCATCAAGAACAAAAAGGGCAGGAGGACAGCAGCACAGTGATGGGGCTGAGCCCGTTGGTCCGCAGGGGCCAACCCTGTGGACTTGACCGGTCCCTGGGAGTGTCTTGTTGGGGCGGAGCCTAGTGGTCTGCAGGGGTGACCCTGTGGACTTGACCAGGCCCCTGGCATGATGGCGACGGGGCAGAGACCAGCAGTGTAGCAATGGGGTGGAGCCCAGGGCAGCCCTGTGGACTCGACTGGGTCCCCAGAAGGGTCTCACCAGGGCAGAGCCTGGCAGTCTGCAGGGGCGATCCTGTGGGCTCAACCGGCCCCCCAGCAGCACGGCAACAGGGTGGAGCCTGGCAGTCTGCAGGGGTGACCCTGAGGACGTGACCGGGCCTCCCGGGTGTGCTGCACCGAAGTGGAGCCCGGTGGTTTGCTGGGTAACCCCACCTACTCTACTGGACCCCCCCCCATCGCCTTTAGGGCCTGTCAATGGGAGCTTGACCATAGTGAACCTGGTTCCCTGCCTATCTACCGTCTTTGAGAATGGGTGCTTTTCCTCCTCCTGTCAGCAATTTGTGTACACCCATGTTTGTTACAGCATAATTTGAAGCAGCTATGTCTCTTCCCAATGTGAGAGCGTGTGGGAGTAAATAAACCAAAAAGTACAGTTATTATCAAAGGGTAGATGACTGACTGGGTGGGAGAACAACAGAGATGAGGGTGAAGAAAATTGATTAATCGAATGAGCCATCATCTGTAACTAAGTAACAAATATGAAGATAACATTATGTAATACAGTATCCAGTGCTAATTCCCTACTACCTTCTTTATAATTTTGAATTTCCTTTATTGTTTTTGTGTTAACAAATGTGAAGATAACATTATGTAATACAGCATCTAGTGCTAATTCCCTATCTTCTCTATAATTTTGTATTTCCTTTATGGTTTTTGTGTTAACAAATGTGAAGATAACATTGTGTAATATAGAATCCAGTGCTAATTCCCTACTATCTTCTCTATAATTTTGTATTTCTTGTATTGTTTTTGTGTTACACTGGTTTATATGTCTCCAATCTTTTGTCTTTAAAAAAATAAAAAACAAGAAAAGAAAAGAAGAAAAGAAAAGAAAAGAAAAGAAAAGAAAAGAAAAGAAAAGAAAAGAAAAGAAAAAAGGGAAGCAGGATCCTCTTTTCCCTCCTTACATTGTTTGCCAGCTATCTGCCCATGTCCACACCATCTCGGTGCCCTCCTCTGGCACAGGCTCACAATGAAGAAATGGGTGTGTCACTCAGCCTCTGGACTCCTTGAGTTGACACAAATGTATCAACCATAACAATTGGAAAATGAAATCACAATTGATAAGTGAAAGTAAGTTGTGAAATATTTCTCTTTCTGATGAGAAATGTTCACCTTTCCCTGTGTGTCTATATGTGTGTGTGTGTGTGTGTGTGTGTATAAATATATATGCATGTGGGTATGTGGAAAGTATATGGAAGCATCTGTGTCTTTATGCCACATTAATTAGTTTCATAGCATCATCTAAAGTCTTGGAATTTCCCGTGATTCAATCTGCATTTCTAGTGAAGGAGGCTTCCGCATGGACCCTATTATGAACAGCTTGTTTTCCCTACACATCTTTGTTGGTCTGGCCTGGCTCCAGGGATTCTAGTGGAGAAGCAGCAGAAGTACTTTATGGACTCTATCTCTTTTTCTATCAAGTCACTGATTCTGGGTGGAATTGTAGGTTTAGATCATACAGGTCATTATCTTATCCTCTCATTGAAACTGGCTTTGCAAAGTGAAGGGCTATAGCCATTAAAGGCAAAACCCAGGAACAGGGGACAGAGCATTCATTAAACAATAGCAGGAGGCCTCTCCTTTGTGTATTACTGATAATTGAGCATCTTAATTAGGCAATTCTTTGGTTTTCTTTCCATAAGAGCACTTATGTATTAGCTTCCATATGCTAACAATAATACAGGCCCTTCAGGGTTCTAGGAAGAGGAACCATCCCAGGTGTTTTACAACTTTAAAGATAAATCTTAATAATAGTTCCCTGAATCCAAAACCCTTTCATTGGATAATTTAATCTCCTATTAGATTTTAAATATTTTCTGGGCCTTGAGAAATATATTACTTTTTATCTTACTAGGAAACATGTTTAAGTTTTCCCCTAGAAAGTCACAGAGATGAAGGAGATGCACTACATGTTGAGGAAAGAGATGAAGTCCAGAATGCAGGCCCCAGGGTCCTATACATCAAATCTGGCACTCCGTCTTTGGGTATCACCAGTTCTAAGGCTTAAGGCAAATTACTTAGATATCTAAGACTTAGTTCGCTCACATGTTTAAGAAAATGATAATTTCTTTCAAACTGGCACTGGAGAGAGTAGTTCATAAAACTAGAATTGTCAGAATAACTGAGACAATTTATGTGAATTACTTGAGCCTGCACATAACTCTTTTAAATAATCACATGCATTTCTACCCTTGTTATCATTATTATGGATAGTGATGGTAAAGTTGGAAGACCCTGATCATTTCCACTTTGAGGGAGGCCTGAGTCTCAGGGCGGAACCTGCTCTTTGCTAGGAGAGTAATCCTAAGTATATCACCTACTATTTCTGAACCAGAAATAAAGCTGTATTTCAAAGAGTTTCTGACGCTGGCAGATAATAAATGTGGGTGCCTATAACTTGTTAGTTGCTGGCTTCCAAGGTGATAGCTGTAAATATTGGTGTTTTCTAGAGATTAAGTAATGAGCTTAGACTCAAGAGTATCAGCATTGCATTCTATTTTTTTTTTAATTTTAGAAACATAAAAGTACAAAAACATATTGACAAACAGACACCCATTATCATAGAAAATAGTACAATCACAACTAATCTATAGACAAGGTGATATGGTCTCAACAGTAGTTGTTGCTTTATCCATTGATATCTTCGAATTGTAGATGTATGGACCCATATACAGACATGCAAATTTAGTCAGA
>PVLD010029437.1:0-18074 GCA_004027595.1 Dinomys branickii
TTTTTTTTTTTTCTGTTGTTGAGAGGATTAACTGTCTGACTAAATTTGCATGTCTATATATGAGTCCATACATCTATAATTCGAAGATATCAATGGATAAAGCAACAACTACTGTTGAGACCATATCACCTTGTCTATAGATTAGTTGTGATTGTACTATTTTCTATGATAATGGGTGTCTGTTTGTCAATATATTTTTCTGCTTTTATGTTTCTAAAATAAAAAAAAATAAAATAATATAAAAAAAGACTAACCTGAGTCTAGTGAAAATTGACCTCAATGCCTTCTATGGGCACAGTTCTCTCCTTCAGGAAACCCCATTCCTGTAGGATCCACCATGCCTCAATATCACAATACTGAAGCCTTAGCTTCTGGTACATGAGCCCTTTGTGGACACAGACATATCCAAATTATACAAACTTGGATTTCTGGGAATTGAACATGTCCAGGATCCAGGATTTGGCCTCCTCCTCTCTCCCAAGGTGTGCACTCTTATGGCGTGGCTTGCAGCCTAAGGTACCCAGTTGGCATCAACAAATCAATGCTCCACTCTATCTAGCTCAGCCATTCCAGGGGGTGCATGACGTCTTACCGTTGTTTCTCTCCCACTTTTCAAGGAGGCCTGACCCATTAGATGGCAGCAATTCTGGTGAGTCCGAGAGAGACTGTTGCCGTGAATCCCACGTGGTGTGTAAGTGGCACCAGCTCTGCTCTTGCGCCTTGGGGACTGGGGCTGATTATGTTGTCAGCCTGGCAGGGAGAGTGCCTGAGCCTCTGCCTTTCATGCTGAGGTTTCCAAGTCCATCTTTGAGATGAAAGCTCCCTAAAAGACTCATGCCAGTATTATTTCTACTCAGTTTTCATCTTCAATAAAATGGAAATCATGCACTCTTTATGTTTGTCTGAAATTTTAAATATGTAATAAATTTAGCTCACAAGTGGCATAAAAGAGCAATTTTTACTAAAGCCAAATACTTGTTAACTGTAGTGATTTTAATATCATCCTGGCATTTTATTGATTTGTGAAAGATGCTTATAAAAATCTTTTGTTTGTGTTTTTAATGATTGTCAGCATGCAAGAAATGTTAACTACAAATTGATATTTACAATTATGCAGCCAGGCAATTTCATCGACATATTTTGATCATCAAAACACTAAGGACAAGAAGTTGCATACAGTGACAGTGATTGCTACAAATTGACACCCAGACCACAAATTGTAAATGTATCTATATTGGTTTTAAAATTTATATATGGGGGGAGAGAGAGAGAGAGAGAGAGAGAGAGAGAGAGAGAGAGAGAGAGAGAAACAGAGTCAGAAACAGAGACACACAGTCTGTTAATTGTGGGCTTATTCTTTCCTATCATAACTTTGAACTGGAAAGTCTTCAATGTACTCTGCATGTACTTTTATTATTGTGAAGATAGTTTGAAACAACTAAACCATAATAATGAGCTGACCGAGTGACAGCCTTTGTCTTTCCGGCTTACTGGTAGGTGGGCATCCAGCTTGTGGGAACAGCACAGCCACACTAATACGTGAGAGAAAAGCACAGTCATCTCTCCTGTGCAAGCTCTGAAATTCACTGGTTGTAGATACTTGGCAAGTGAGATTTTTCATTTGTAGTTTTTGAGCTTCCACTCTGTTTTGGAAAGAAAAAATTAAAAGTCAGCTCAATAATTACATATGTAAAATTTGAATAATTTTCCATTGCCTTTGCAGTGGAATTATATACCATACCATGAAAAATAAAACAGGAAGTTAAGAAATCTTGGGCCAAAAATCTTAATCAGAATTTTCAATCTCAGAAAATTCCAGCAAAGTCTTAAAAATTATTCTTACCAAGTACTGTGATATAGAAGCTTCTGAAATGAACAGCAATGGGCAGCGTTAAAAAAATACATCCCTTGGACTTCCAGGAAGATGGTGACCAGGTGAGCAGCATAGAGAAATTCTCCCAGAGACAGATCTCTTGCACGCTGGTGCCAGGTCCGCGGCTGAGAAATTCCAACTGAACGTGTTGCTCTGCACTGCCTGAGCATTAACGGGTCGGCTGGATTTGCTGTGGCGGGGAGTGGATGGGCCCTGAGAGCTGGGTGCCCGAGGAGATTGGCGTGGCGTGCGTCGGCTCGGCTGAGTCCGCATAACCCCGAGGGCGATCAGGGCAGGACGGACCCTCCCATCTCCCGACCCTGAACGGCTCCTAGGCGGCTGCGGCCAGGAATTTTTGACAGTGGCAGAGCAGGGCAGTCTCGGAGACCACGCTCCTTGGGCAGACTGAGCTAATCCGGGCAGTGGACCTGGGTCCTGCTCAGATCCCCATCCCCGCAGCCGGTGCCATCCTCGGCAGGAGAGTGGCACTGCGGCGGCTGTGGTCGGCAGCTACTGTGAGAACGCCAAGGAGGTGGAGAAGCACTGGGGAGCAGCGCATCGTGGGTGAGGCACAACATATTAGCAATTTGGGGATCTCCTGCTGCAAGATCCCAGGGTGAGTTGATGGGGCGCCCTGACCGGTTTTTGAGTTGGGGAGAAGCTCCGCCCAGCGAGGGACATCCGAGCAGCACTACTGACTGCACAGACCCCAGGACAGAAGAGCAGGCTGGGTGCCCAACCGGTTTTTTGAGTGGGGGAGGAGCTCCACCCAGGGAGGAATACCCAAGGGACCCCCTGCCAGCACGGTCCCGGGAAGGTGAGCTGTTTATGCGCCTCAGCCAGGTCTCTGGGTAGGGAGTAGCTCGGCACACAAAGCAGCATATGACCAGCCTATTGAGTGGAACTGTCAGCAGAAAGCTTAAGGGACATTCTCCTGAAGAGAAGGAGTCATTGGAGCAGTCTTTGCAATGGACCTTTGCCTGGTGAACTGCCTGGGTAATTTATGGCTCAATATTTTGAATCTGATACCCAAAAATGGGAAGACAGAAGAACAAAACGCACTCTGAGAACTCAACCGCACCCAGAACAAGTCCAGAATGCGAGGATACAGGTGAACTAGGAAGCCACATACCTGCAAGTTATGAAACGATTGCATCCGAAACACTGAAACAATTCCAACAGGCTATAGAAGAGCTTAAAGCAGAAATAAACCACATACCTGCAATAATCTCTCAGACAAAAAATGAACTGAAAACTATAATGGAAGAAATGTTCCGTACACATAGAGAAGAAATAGATAAAAGATTAGAAGAAAGTAGGAAACAAATGGAAACGTTACAAGAGCAATTTAGGAATGAATTGCCAAGAATGAAACAGGTCCAAAGAGATTGCCAGGAATTGAAAACTTCCACTGAAAGCTTGCAAAACTGCTTAAATGAAAGCGAAGATAGAATTTCAGACCTTGAAGACAACATGGCAGCCTATGAACGTGAAAGGAAGGATCTCATAAAATCATCAAAGACCTAAGAAAAATCAATCCAACAGCTGCAAGTTGAGGCAAAACGAAATAATATTCAAGTAATAGGAGTCAGTGAAACAGCAGGAGACCACACAAACGACATAAAAAGTATATTTGCTGAAATAATAACAGAAAATTTTCCAAACAAGGTAAAAGATACTGAACTACAGTTAATCGAGGCATATACAACCCCAACGAGCCATAATCCAAAGAAAACCACACACAGACATATAATAGTCAAGATCCCAGATATCCAGCAAAAGAACACAATATTAAAAGCTACTAGAGAAAAGAAACAGATCACCTATAAAGGAAAGCCCATCAGAATTACAGCACACTTCTCAACAGAAACCATGAAATCAAGAAGAGCTTGGAGTGAGATATTGCAGATTCTGAGACAAAACAACTTCCAACCCAGAGTGATGTATCCTGCAAAACTATCCTTCAAATTCAATGGAGAAATAAAATATTTCCACGACAGAGAACAACTGAAGAACTTCATAAGTGCCAAACTAGCATTGCAAAAAGCACTAAAAGATATTCTAGACAGACAAAAAAGAGACCACAATCCCAAAAACAACGTAGGAACAACTCCCTACACAGAACAAGTAAATAAACATTCAACAAAAGAAGGAAAACAACAACAAGTAAATAACATGACTAGAATAAGCCAACATATAAACATTGTAACCATTAATGTAAATGGCCTCAATTCACAAGTCAAAAGAAAAAGATTGGCAGAATGGATTAAGGAAAAAAATCCAAAGATATGCTGTATACAGGAAACACATTTTACTCAAAAGGAAATCCATAGGCTGAAAGTTCAAGGATGGAAAACAACTCTCCATGAAACAGGTCCCCAGAAAAGAGCAGGGGTAGCTATTATGTTTGCAGACAAGGTAAACTTCAAACCAAAAGCAATCAAAAGAGATAAAGAAGGCCATTACAGACTAGTTAGGGGAAAGCTGCAAGAGGAAGAGGTAACAATCCTAAATATTTATGCACCAAACCATGGAGCACCAAACTTTACAACTCAAGTCTTAACAAACGTGAAAAATCAACTAACTAATAACAATATTTTAATGGGGAACCTAAATACCCCTCTGACACAAAGAGACAGGTCAACTGGACAGAAACTCAGCAAAGAAATAACAGACCTGAACCAAAAGTGTGAACAGATGGACTTAGTAGATGTTTACAGAGTGTTCCACCCCACAACATCAGAATACACATTTTTCACAGCTGCACGTGGGTCTTTCTCTCAAATTGACCACATTCTACCCCATAGAGCATATCTACCTAAATGCAAAAGAATTGAAATTATCCCATGCATATTACCTGATCACAGTGCAATGAAACTGGAAATTAATGACAAAGGGAACTCCAAAAACCGCACAAACACTTGGAAATTAGACAACAACCTCCTGAATAACCAATGGGTCACACAAGAAGTTAAAGAAGAAATTAAAAACTACCTACAAATAAATTAAAATGCAAGTACTACCTATCAGAATCTGTGGGATGCAATGAAAGCAGTCCTCAGAGGGAAATTTATAGCAATGAACTCATAGAAAGAAAACAGAAAGAGAGCAAATAAATAGCCTAATGCTACAACTCAAACTCTTAGAAAAAGAGCAACAAACCAAACCAAAAGCCCAAAGAAGGGAGGAGATTATAAAACTCAGGGCAGAAATTAATGCAATTGAGATGAAGAAAACTCTACAAAAAATAAGTGAATCAAAGAGTTTGTTATTTGAAAGAATAAATAGAATTGATAAACCCCTAGCCAACCTTATCAAAAAAAGAAGGGAAAGAACTCAAATTCATGCAATAAGGAATGAAGAGCATGAAATCACCACAGAGCCCACAGAAATCCAAGAGATCATTAATACCTACTTTGAAAATCTTTACTCCCATAGGATAGAAAATTCAGCAGAAATGGACAGATTCCTGGAAATGTACAAATTATCAAAATTGAGTCAGGAAGACTCAAAAATCCTGAACAACCCAATATCAATTAATGAGATTGAAGATGTCATAAAAAACTTAATAACTAAGAAAAGCCCAGGGCCTGATGGATTCACAGCAGAATTCTACAAAACATTCAGAGATCTAATACCAACACTCCTCAAATCTTCAATGAAATCGAAAAGGAAGCAACTCTCCCTAACACGTTTTGGGAGGAAAGTATCATACTGATACCAAAAGCAGAGAAGGACCCAACCAAGAAAGAGAACTATAGGCCAATCTCTCTAATGAACATAGATGCAAAGATACTCAACAAAATACTTGTAAATAGAATACAGCGAATCATAAGGAAAATTATACACAATGACCAGGTAGGATTTATTCCAGGAATGCAGGGATGGTTCAATATTTGCAAATCAATTAATGTAATACATCATAACAATGTAGCCAAAGACAAAAACCACATGATCATCACAATAGATGCAGAAAAGGCTTTCAACAAAGTCCAACATGCATTCATGTTAAAAACCTTAGAAAAAATAGGAATAGATGGCCTCTACCTCAATCTGATCAAAGCCATCTATGACAAACCAACAGCCAACATCATACTAAGTGGACAAAACCTGAAAACTTTCACTTTAAAGTCAGGAACAAGACAAGGATGTCCATTTTCACCACTCCTATTCAACATAGTTCTGGAAGCACTAGCCACAGCAATTAGACAAGAGAGAGTAATAAAAGGAATAAGGATAGGAAAGGAAGAAGTCAAACTATCACTGTTTGCAGATGACATGATACTATACATGGAGGACCCCAAAAACTCCACAAGAAAACTCCTGGAATTAATTGACAAATTCAGCAGTGTAGCTGGATACAAAGTCAACACCCAAAAATCAATAGCATTCCTATACACGAACAACAAACAGAGTGAGAGCGAAATTTAGGAAACCATACTCTTTACAATAGCATCCAAGAAATTAAAATACTTAGGAATCAATCTAACAAAGAATGTGAAAGATTTATTCAGTGAAAACTACAGTACTCTGAAAAAAGAGATCAAAGAGGATTTCAATAAATGGAAAAACATACCCTGCTCATGGTTAGGAAGAACCAACATTGTGAAAATGGCCATACTACCAAAACTGTTGTACAGATTCAATGCAATTCCCATTAAACTACCATTAGCATACCTTACAGATCTAGAGAAAATATGCCTTAAATTCATCTCGAACCAGAAGAGACCCAGAATAGCAAAAGCAATCATGGGCAACAAGGACAAGTCAGGTGGAATCACAATCCCTCACCTGAAATTATACTACAAAGCTACTGTAATAAAATCAACCTGGTACTGGCTAAAAAACATACCTGAGGATCAATGGAACAGACTGGAAGATGTAACCACAATGAAAAACACACTCAGCCACCTAATATTTAAAAAAGGAGCCAGCCAAACTCACTGGAAAAAGTATGACCTGCTTAATAAATGATGCTGGAAAAACTGGCTTGCCTCTTGCTGAAAACTGAACATAGACCCAAGTCTATCACCATGCACCAATCTCAGGTCAAAATGGATCACAGATCTCAATATAAGAACAGAAACTCTAAATCTATTGGAAGAGAAAGTAGATAAAAATCTTGAAGACATAGGAGTAGGCAGAGAGTTCATGAACAAAAATGAAACAGCAAGGGAAACATTTCAAAGAATCAATAATTGGGACCTCATCCTACTGAAAAGTTTTTGTGCATCTAAAGAAATCACCAACAAAGTAAAAAGAAAACCCACAAATTGGGAAAAAATCCTAGCTAGCTGTCCCTCAGACAAAGGTCTTCTATCTAGAACATACAAAGAATTAAAAAACATGTACCTATCCAAATTCAAAGACCCAATCCAGAAATGGGCATCTGAGATGAATACACAATTCTCAGATAAAGAAGTACAAATGGCAAATAAATATATGAGAAAATGTTCCACATCCTTAGTCATCTAAGAAATGCAAATAAAAACAACACTGAGGTTGCATCTCACCCCAGTAAGAATGGCCAGTATGAAAAAATCATCCAATAACAAATGCTGGCGAGGCTGTGGAAAAATAGGGACTCTATTACACTGCTGGTTGCAAGGCAGACTGGTGCAGCCACTGTGGAGAGCAGTTTGGAGATTCCTCAGCAAACTAGATGTAGAGGTTCCATTCAAACCAGCTATTCCCCTTCTGGGTATTTTCCCAGAAGATCTGAAAGCATCATATCACTCTGATATATGTGCACCCATGTTTATAGCAGCACAATTTGTAATAGCTATATTGTGGAAGCAACCCAAATGTCCATCCACAGAAGACTGGATTAAAAAACTGTGGCATTTTTATACAATGGAATATTATTCAGCTATAAAGAGGGACAGATATGGAGCCTTTGTAGGCAAATGGCCAAAATTAGACAACATACTCATAAGTGAAATAAATCAGAGGTACATGTGCAGGCTACACGTTGTGTCACTGGTGTAAGAACCTGAGGGTGGGAACATAAACTAAGAGATACGAAGGAAATGTGTTCAAAAGTAAAGAACAGAGGGGACGAGGGAAAGGAGAAAAGAATGAGGCAAAAATTTATGTATGTATGTATGTAAGCATCTGTGTATATACATATGTGCAGGATGGCTAACATGGTTCTACTATTGACTTATGTTATTGAATGGTAAGGAATAGTTGATGCCTTATTGTTTGATCAATCTTGTATGTCTTTATGTGTTCTCTGGTGCATACATTTTGAAGATATCAATATGAAATGCAACAACTATTGTTGGTTTTCTGCTCTTTGTCTATAATTCAATTCTGATTATAAGTTTATTGAGCTACTTTGTGTCTCTTTGTTAATGCTTTTCGTTTTTTTTTTCTCTTTCTTTTTCTGATTTAGTTGATGTAGTTCTTTTTGCTTTCACACTATAAAAAGAAGTTGTACTACTGACTTAGGTCACTTTATTGTAAGAAATAGTAGATGATTAATTGTCTGATCAATTTTGCATGTCTATACCTATTTTCCTGAATATACAATTAGAAATTATCAATATGTAATGCGACAACCATTGATGATTCCCTGTCACCCTATCTGTAACTCAGATTCGATTGTACTATTCTTATGCTACCTTGTGTATGTTTGTTAATATCTTTTTTTTATTATACTTTAAAAATAAAAAAAAATACATCCCTTAAGCTGCCCACATGGGCACAAGCATATAATTCCAGCTACCAGGACAGCTGAGGCGGCGCATTACTTAAACCCATATGTTTGAAATTACTGTTGGCAGCAAAGTGAGATTTCCTGTCAAAACTATGGATATTTGTTTAATCTCTGAGTTCATAATGCAGAATGCTGGAAATTAACAAGGGGATACTTCAGGTAGAATAAAGATAAACCTCCATTCATGAACACAATAAAGTCATATATAAATACATACAAGTCAATAATATTATTTTAATTAGTTTCACCACAGGTGTATATTTGTCTGAGTCCCCAAATCCCATATTCAGAGGCAAGGAGTCAGTGAATGCTGCTGGGAACCATGAACGCCAGCCATACAGTTTTAGAACTAAAAGGATCCTGGGAGACAAGGTCATGTCAGGCTGAAGCCACTTATGATGAAGAGCTGGAGATGGGAACTGGACAGGAGGGAAAGACAGATGGAGACGGCACAAGGAAGAGGGGAGATCAATGGGACAGGAGGGGAAGAACAGGCCATCCACCCACGCTGAGGGCTAGCAAGTCCCAGTAGCATGGAAGAGGGACAGGTTCCTCCAGTGGTCCCACTGGCAGGGTACTTGGCCATTTTGATCCTCTGTTGACCCTTCTGTGCTGGGATCCCTGGTTCTGCATCTTAGTCCTGTCACTATGTGCAGGAGCAGTAAACAAACACTGCCCCTCACTTTGGCACTTTTACATTTTATGCCTAGAAAATTCAGAGTTACTGCCGTCCAGGTCTCAGGCTGATGTGCAGACTGTCTGAGCTTGATTCTACGTGGGGAAGTGAGGCGTGGAAACCCGAGGTTTTCATTTATTCAGGAGGGAGCGAGCTGGGCTAAGTCACTTCCTTCTCCTCTGACAAGGGAAGAAGCCCTTGCTTCCTTACTCTCAGGACCAGCTGCATGTTCAACTCACTTGTTTCCCCAGGTATAATCTTTAGTACAGTTCCTCATTTCTGTGCATGTAAAGCATGATAGTAATAATTACCACACTAAGGAAATTTCCATTTCAATATATTCAAGTTTTTTTCTCAACAGAGTAAGTAAAACCTGGAAAAACTTGAGGCAGTCATGAATGTTATATTATTAGAGGTGTTTATAGAAAAAATTGAACAATTGGCAGATAGTGATAATTGATTTAAAACATATGTATTCACGTGACTAATTCCCACTGGCATTCTGAATCAGCCTAACTGTGGAGTCCATGATAAATCTTGCAAACTTTGTTGTAGGTGTATGCCTGGGCTCTAGTGATGTTTCTGGCTCTGCTCCTCCAGCGGTGGTGAACCTACAGCACAGGTACTGCAGCAGACTGTTATTATTGAAAGCCCTAAAGGTTTGCCATCACTGCTGTATTTCATCAACGCCTTCTTCTCTCAGCGCTTGCAGGTGAACATCATTTGTTCAGGCGGCCTTGTTCTCTTCCGGAAGTTGGAGCTAATGTCTTTAGCTGACAACCTCCTGCATTGCTCTGACCACAGCACAGCGTGTTCTTGTCATGGAGTTTCACACCCCCCGCTTCCATGCTGGAGTCCATGCCTTGCTTCTGCTCCTGTAATCTCCATGCCTTCCTATGCATACTCTCTGCCTCTGGCACACCTTACCTTATCCTTCTCCACTAACCTGCCTTCTTCTGAAGCTCCAGACAGTTTCTCTGCTCTCAAATCCAGGAAACTGAGAACAGCATGAAGGTACCACACACAAAAAAATTTTAACTAGGCTATGAACTCGAATCACCAAGGAAATTTTTTTCAATGAGGAAATTAGCTAATGCCATCTGCTGACGTCCTCATGACTATCATCTGACTTCCAAGATGCCTCTCTGAGGCGCCCGTCCTCCTCCTGAAATTAGAGTTTTGAGTCTTATTCTCTTGACCTAGGAAGTAAAGTGTGAACCCCAATTCTTCCCCGCTCTTCTCTCTGCAGAGACTAGAACAGTAGGAGGCCCAATGCCCAGACAGATGATCTTGAGTTCTTGAGATGAGAATATACATTAAGGAAGGCAGAGGCATTTTTGCAGCTTCTATCTGCAGGTCATTATCTTTTTTTCCTGGACTTTGCTTAGTATCTTACCTCTCAAAATGTCCATCTTTCAGTTACTCATTAACTCCCTAAGCAT
This sequence comes from Dinomys branickii, assembly GCA_004027595.1. Taxonomy (NCBI): domain Eukaryota; kingdom Metazoa; phylum Chordata; class Mammalia; order Rodentia; family Dinomyidae; genus Dinomys; species Dinomys branickii. Next base: position 10,713 of record PVLD010029437.1, read on the forward strand.
CAGATTCAATGGTTAGGTTCAGTGTTGACCTTTGGGGGAAATTTGATTCAGTTCTTATCCACTTTGGTTTCTGACCAGAATCTTGAAGAGAGATGACTTTGTGGACTGAGGTGCTGCTGTGCACGGTTCAGTTTGCTTGCATGTAAACCGCACCTTGAAATAACAGCTGAATGTTTCACACAGCTTTACAGTGCCTCCCGTTAGAAAAACATTCACTTTGACAAAATTCCAATCCACAGTTTAATTTCAACGTCATGCTAAGGGATGAAGCTTTTATTTTACTATGGCTTTCATTTTTGAAAGGGCAGTTGTTTTCTCCAGGAACACTGTAAGTATTCCAGATTTCATGAGAATGAGTAGGAAAGGAACTAATGCTAATTCTTAATTGTATTAATATTATCAATTTAATTTTCAGGAGAGGGTTATTTTATCAGAATTTATCCATAACTTCAGATAGAATCCAGAAAGCACAGGTTTGGTTCTGAAAAACCCATGCAAAAAGGGAGCATATATTACATATTTCAAACATACTATTACAGAACAGTAACATTATTTGAAAAGGCACATTTATTTATTTTATAAAATAAAAAATGTATGAGAAATTCAGCCATCTTATGATGAACTAGTACATGCTTGTATAAGTTTAGATGAGGTTCTATTTATCCATGTCTTATTTAATTTATATTCTTAGTAACCTCTTCTCATAATAATAGAGAATAAATTCTGAACTATGAAATTCACAAAAGGTTAACTCAAATCAAACTCTATTTTATAACTGTACTTTTGAAAAAATATTTTGATTAGTAAGTGCCCTTTCATTTCATAGACACTTCACATTTGTCTAAACAATCAAATATTATACAAAAGAAAAATATTTCAAACATGAGAAATTCAGTTTAAAAGGTAAACATATATAACGTTGCTCTACCTAGAATACTTGCAAACAGATTAGCATTTGAAGTAACACAATCTTCTATTTTAATGTATTTAATATGATGATCCATAAACTTGCCATTTTAACAGAAAAGGAAGATAATTATTATTTATTTTTAAAAAGGTAGATATATTGTTCCCCCATCTGATATAGAAACTAGACTTATGAATTAGATTACTGGAAGTATAAAGCATAAGGTTCTCAAGGGCACAACAGCGATTCAATGCTACAGGAAATTGTTTTTTTAAGAACGTATTTTACAGTTCCTAAGGGCTCCATAGCTCACTAAATCCAAATTTCCAAAGCTCTCTTTCAATTTTGCCAGACATAATAATAGGCTTTGAGATGGGAACATGCTATTTACAACAAAATATAAATATGAAAGCATACCAGTGTGTTGTAATTATGGGGGTAGTGTACAGGAAGGAAAGGTTTTAACCTTTAATAAGGAACACAATTTAAAGAAGTATTTATTCATGGTACTCCAAAGAGGAAGAATGAGAAGACATTTCAATGGAAAGGAATAGATTATTTCCTAAACCAAGGTCAAATATGAGCAGACAGTTTGCTTGGAAATCATTATATACATCACTCCTTTGCCAGGAAAATGTTACTCTGTGACTAGGTCAATGTTAGGCATTTGCATCTCATTTCCCATCGCACTTGGTACATATTTCAGAAAGAGGAAGTCAATATCTTGGGAAGGATTTCCAGCTTTTTATTACCAACCAATCCTTTTAGCCTTGATTCTTCCCACTTGGTTTTTCCCCGCATATACCATGGTGTGTAACGTTTTCTGACAAATATCTACAAAGAAATAATAGCATACTACTATGGAGTTAATCTTGCCTTGGAATATGATAGAGCTGAACTTGACCTCTAATTTAGCTTTTTGATGGTGTCATAACTTTAAGTAAGTTAAGTAACTCAGTAAAATGGAGCTTCTTTTGACACAGGGTCTCACTGTGCAGTTCAGACTGGTCCTAAACTCATTGTGTAGCCCAGGAAGGCTTTTGGTGATTCTCCTGCCTCCTGTGTGACTGCTGTGAAAAAAATACGTAGAGCAAAGGGTAGTCCCAGGATTAGATAAAGATGGCTGTGTCACCCGCCTACAAACTTTCATTATTCAGTTTTCTCAATAAGATTCATCCATATGTGCATAATGGAAATTCAAAACTGTATCTTCATAGTGTTGACAATGATTTATTTTTTATTCCTGAATCAGCAAATAAATCACACATATTATTTATTTTTGTTATCTTACCTTAGAAAACTTTCCTATTTCAGGCAATCATAAAGTACACTTGCAAATGCTTCAGTTTTTAAATTTTGTTAGTAGCAGCTCCCAATTACTCCCACTACAGTGCTGGCTTCCCAGAGATGTCCAGAATAAGCATCGAGGGAACGCACTGTCCTTTTCTCACTGCCTGCCAAACACTGTGTGGACGCAGCCTGGGGGGTGGCCATCTCCCAGGTGGCACGTGGAAGTCTGTGGGGTCTCAGGTGTCTTTTCTGGAGCATCTTTGGCTGAGGTTTGTGTGGCTCACCGAGTGCAATGAAGAGAGACTACTGACTCCTGGGCAACAGTGATTTTCAAAAACTGATCTGTTAAAATAAAGAAGTTACAAACAAAGGTAATGAATTGGTAAACCATATGGTTCAATATTTATGGAATTCAGGAAAAGGAACAGCTACTGGGATAGAATCAGATTAGTTATGCCAAGGGTTTAGGAACCCTGATATGTTTATTATAAAGAGGACAAGAAACACTTTGGAGGGCAAACACTTTTGTGATGGAAGTGATGTATTTCTTACTGACATTGAATTTTCCTGACTATTTCTTGAATGCGGTTTACCACAATTATAGAACACACTGTTGTGGTTTCTCCCTAGATGCTCACCCAAAGCCTACTGTGCTGATCATGGGGCTCCTGGGAGGTGCTCAGATCACAGGGTGTGACACTTAGCAGTGCAACAGCCCACTAATTAGTTCACAGCTGACAGTGAGGGGACGTGAAGCCAGGTTGGAGGAAGTAGTCACTGGGGAATAGTCTGGAAGGGTCTACCTCTCTTCTCCTCCCGTGATGGCTTTCTCCTTCCTGCCTACATGCCCTGGAGCTCCTTCTCCTCCACCAGGCTCCTCTGCAATGCTGCCCTGCCTGGGAGCAAGTTAACTGTCGAACAAAATCTCTACAAACTATGAGCCCAAATGAACCTTTATTCCTTAGAACTGTGGGTGTCAGGTATTGTAATCCCAGCATTGAGAAACTAAAGCACCTAAAGAGAAAGCATTATTTTTGTGTACCTGAGTCTTATAAACCTGACTAAACACCTTGAAGTTTAAAGAAATATTTACATAATAATGACAAGTATTTGGTTTCAAAGGATGTGCATATGTGTTTATGTGTGTATGTGTTGAATGCCTAGCTGACTGACAGTAATACATTCTCTGTTTGCAAACACAAACAAGGTAGGGAAGCAGTGGCTCATTTTAGGCAATATGTTAAGCTGATATTTGGCAGCAGTATTAAATAATGTTGGCATGTTCTTTCCTGGGAATTTCACATTGTAAATATTCACTACCTTCGCTGTTATATTCTCTGCATATGTAAATGATCTCATAGCATAAGCTGAATGTACCTTTGAGAAAAGAATTAACCATCCAAAAATTTCAGCCTGTCTCCAGTTCCAGAACTAGTAAGATTCATTGAGGTTTAGTAATTTGGGCAATGTCGTAAATCCACAAATTGGTGATGGTACAACAACAAATCATGCTAAATCATTTGCTATCAAGGCGGCAGCATGATTAGAATGTCAGTATTTCCACTCACATTTTTCTGCAGTAGAAAGTCAGTTATAGGAAGATCGCAACTTGAATGTCTCAGAGTTGGTACACAACAAGTTTAATCCATGTCATCTTGATTTCAGTTTAAAAGACTTCTTGTGGGATTTCTTTGCATATTTCCTTGTATGATTCTACACTCTGTGCCATTCTACACTGTAGAATAATAGTGAATTATGACAAAGTTCAAAAGAGGATATCAGTCATATACCGCTCTGAAATACTATTCACTGATGTGCTACAATTTTGTCTTTCATGCTTTTATAAGTGACTGTGTGAAATTTGTAGAAAATTGAGACTTATTAAAAACTTACTATTTTATTAAACAATTACCATGACTCTACTTTCCATAGAGATCTCTGACAGCACTTCCAAGCCAAATGTGACAAAGGCACTTTTTAAATAAATGCTCACAAATGAACATCTAATTAAATATTTTCATGTAGCAGATGACTTTTTCCTTTTAAACATGAACAAATTATAACAAGGGAATTTAATAGCCTAATACACATATATTTATAAAAGAACCAAAAATAATGAAGTATAATAATACACAGAATGTGTCTGTGGAAAACTGTGACAAAAAGGCTAAATAGCCAGGTGTGATAGCACACACCTGTAACCCCAGTGCTTAGGAGACTGAGGCAGGAGGACTATACAAGTTCAGGGCCAGCCAGGGCTACACAGTGAGTGAGTTCAAGACCAGCCTGATCTACAAGGTGAGACGCTGTCTCCACTATCCGCACTACCAACAAGAAGAAAAGAGACTAAGAAAATGAGAGGCAGTTTATACTCAGGTTTTACCACTCAACAATGTTTCAGGTATGACTTTTCCAAACTTAGAAATCAAGATAGCACAGTGTTTCTGAAAACTACACAAGCATCTAATGAATACACAAAGAGGCTGAAACAGATAGCGCTGGATTCAAGCAGATAGATGCTCTGACCTTTGATCCATGGCAACTCAACGGAAAAAGGACAGTTTTTAACATAATTGATTCTGGAATCATTGTGAGACTATGTGCTAAGCAAATAAAAAATACACCCCCCCCAACTGGACTTGTGACATTCACAAGGATACCTCATCATACTGTCTCATTATTGTGAGAAATTGACCACATAAATGAAATCCAAAATGTACAATGATATTGAGAATTGGGAAGAAACTGTTCAAAAGGAAAGACAAACTGTAACAGGGAAAAGGACAAAATAAGAAAAGGAAAAAATATATTTATACACAAGATAGTAGAGACTATTATACAACTAGTTCTTCTTGGTTCAATGAAGAGAAAAGTTTGTGCTAATATTGTTTGGAGAAGATATGATGCCTATATCTTGTGCTCTGAAAAACTACTATGAAGACTATGAAATGTATTAATTACTGTAACTCTCTTACTAACATGCTTTGAAACACTTTTTTATTGTTATTTTTAGTTTTTTGCTTTAAAATAAAATACAATATAAACAAATTAAGAAGATAATAGGTTTAATACAATGGAAACAACTTTAAGAATTCTTAGAGAAAACAAGGGGAAACCTTGAGATAGGTGAACTTCATATTGATACTTAAATTTTGACACAACAGCAAGAGCATAATACATGAAAGAAGAAAAGATGAATGAAAAATCAAAATTTTACTCTACAAGACTGTTAAAAGAGGGAAGATAAAGGCCATCTTCTTGAAGAAACACACCTAGGATAAATCTCTTACATTCAAAATCCAAAAAGACAATTACCAACTCACCAATAAGAAAACTGCCAAATTTAAAAATAGACAAAAGTTCTGAACAGAACCTCCAAAAAGATGTTCAGATGTTAAATATACATTTGAGAAGATGTTCAACATAATTTGTCTTTAAAAAATCACAAATTTAAAAAAGTAAGGCTGGATTAATTTCCCATAATTACAGTATTAGTCACTGGTAAAGATATGAAGCACTGAGAAGCCTCCTCATTGCTGATGAGGATATTAAATAACATGACAGCATTATAAAACGTTCCATGGTTGCTATAGATGTAATTTTTGTGTCATACATGACCCAGCAAACTTACTTCTTGATATGTAACCAACTGATTTGACAAATTGAGCATACATCCAGAGGCAGTCAATATGTCCTTCCACATGTCAATAAATAAATTGTGGTCTAATCATGTAATAGAATATTACTGAGATATAAAAAAGTACTGAACAGGACAGATTTAATCTTTCAGTGGTGAAAAGTGGCAAACATTTCTACATATTCTACATTATCAAGGTTCACATCATTAGTCGTAAGTTATGTGTACAGTATGTCCGCTATCTCATGACCATCTAATCCATGAGAAGACCGTCAGATAAATCCAACTTGAGCTGCTGCCTCAAAGTGCCTAACTCAAATTCTCAGAACTGTCAAGTAAATACAAAAAGTAAATATACAAAACTGCTACAGCCAAGATAATCTGAAGGGACAGGATGTCTTAATATAGTGAAGTATCTTGAATGTGACCCTATAAGAAAAAGCGGGGGAAATAATATTGAGCAAAGTTGAAGGGTGTCTAAATAAATTCTCAACTTTAGTTAATAATGTATCAATTGTATTTTTTAAATGAGTGTCTCACATTAATGTAAGATGCAAATAGCCATGAAAGCTATCAGATATATGAGAATTTGCTGTAATATCTTCATAATCTTTCTGTGATTCTAATGCTGCCCAATATAAAAATAGCCAATAGAGAACATGGCAGGAATAAAATAAACTTTTCATATGCTTATGTCTTGGTTACTTTTCACCCATTGCTGAGACAAAATACCCAGCATCCAAAATGAAGGGAGGAAAGGTTTATTTAGCTTACAGTTCTTGGAGGTTTCAGTCCATACTTCACTGGTTCCGAGGCACAGTGGCACATGGGAGAGGGCTACTGTTCATGACAGCAGTATACAGCAAAGCAACAAGCACAAGAAGGGAGGAATGGCAGCCAGCAGCCTCTTTCTCTCCCTTACATATACAAACTATCTGCCCTAGGGTGGATATAGCTCTCACACCCATAATCCCAGCATTGGATCATGGATCAGTCATAAAGTCTAAAAGCCACCCCATAGCTGCGTGAATATTTGGGGGGACATGCAGACACATACCATAACAGCTTATGATATAAATAGAAAACGGAGTAAGATAATGTGATTACTTGTTTGTTTTTTGTCAACTTCAAGTAAAATGTTTAGGCTAAAATAATCCAATATATTATTCTGACTTCGTACTGATTGAATGATTCAATAATATTTGAGTTGACAATGTCATACTTAATATCTTCATATGAATGTCTTATTCTTATTTCCAGATTTATATGAATAAAACGGACATTTTTACCACTCCATTTCTCTAATTCTTACTATTTCTAAGATTCCTTGATTCTTTGTGTTTGGCTTGCACATCCAACATATACAGAAGTCTTCTGGAGTTTCCCATGAAATCCACGATCCTTTGCTCTTCTGTTTCTGTACTGTCACAAGGCTGAATCAAACCACTGCTATTTCCCACAGACCACCACACTAACCTTACTTTCTTCCATTTTCATTCACACTTCCTTTTTTTTTTTTTTTTTTTTT
>PVLD010029438.1:0-18074 GCA_004027595.1 Dinomys branickii
AAATTCCCTACTATCTTATCTATAATTTGGTATTCCCTTTAATGTTTTTGTGTTAACTAATGTGAAGATAACTATGTAATACAACATCCAGTGCTAATTCCCTACTATATTCTGTATAACTTTGTATTTTCTGTATTGTTTATGGCTTTTCTGGTTCATATGTCTCCATTCTTTTGTCTTTAAAATAAAATTTAAAAAATAAAAATAAAAAAAATAAAAATAGAATCTATTTGTTTTATCAATCGTTCTGGCAACCACCTTGCAGATTTCATTTCTTTAGAGTATATACATACTGATTCTCAACCCCAGATGAGGACTGGATCTGGACCATGCCACAAATTAGTTGTAGGGCCTTTCCATAGTACAGAAGCAAACTGTTTTTGTGTTTCTGTATGCCAGAAACCAGAAGCTTCTGATTGTCCATTGGCATCCAAATTTTAAAAAATTGAGAATAAATAAGGCATGAGAAAGAATATTTCTTGGTGACGCCCTTGTGGGATAACATTCCCCCGTTTTTATTTTATTTATAGTAAGTTTTATAGAAAGATGTGTTCTTTCAACTATTTCTTGACCTTGAGGATTATAAGGTATACCTGTAACATGTTGAATATTAAGACATTTACAAAATTTAGAAGAAGTAGAGCTGGAATAACCTGGACCGTTATCGGTCTTTATCTGTTGTGAACATCCTAAGACAGATAGAACATTAAGTATATGACTAATCACATGTCTAGTAGCTTCACCAGATTGAAGAGAAGCAAAAATAAAACCACTGAAAGTATCTATAATCACATGAACATATTTGAGATTACCAAATTCAGGAATGTGAGTAACATCCATTTGTCACAATGCATTAGGTATTAGTCCTCTGGGATTAACTCCAAGATGAGGAGTCGGAAGGTGTATGGCACAAGAAGGACAATTTTTAACAATCTGTCTAGCTTGTTCTCTAGTAATATTATGCATCAGTCTGAGTGTTTGGCATTAAGATGATGTAAATGATGTATATTTTGTGCTAAGGTAACTTTATCAGTATCATCAGTAGGAGTGACAACAGCCAACAGAGAAACTGTATTTAGGCTAGTAGCTAAATCAGCTTTATGATTGCCTTTGACCAAAGGACCTGGCAATCCAGAATGAGCACGTAAATGTCCAATGAAAAGGGGATGTTTTCTCTTGGTAATAAACATTTGTAATTGTTGAAATAGTTCTCCAGCATTAGAAACATTTTTTATTTGACCAGTAGTCTCAAGTAGGTGAACAGAATGTGCAATGTAAGCACTATCTGTATAAATATTAAATGACTGAGTAGGAAAATCAGAAAAAACAGCAATGACAGCATGTAATTCTGTTAATTGAGCAGAAGTGCTATTTGTTTGAAATTGTACTGTTTGATCTGAATCGTGGCAAACATAGGCAGCTATGCCTGTAGAAGAACCATCAGTAAATAATAATGCATCTTTTAATGGATGAAGTGTAGTAACTTTAGGAAAAACAAATTCATGTTTATTATCAAAATCAATGAGTTTGTTTGGAGGATAATGATTATCCAAAAACCCCATATAGAAGGCTAAAGCAATAGGCCAAAACTCAGTAGTTTGCATAAGCCAATTGATTTGATCTTTAGTATAAGGTTGTATAATGACATCTGGTTCTTTACCAAAATAACATCTCCCTTGTTCTCTTCCCAGAATTATGAGATCAGATATCATTTTATAATATGGCTCAATAACTCTTTTAGGTGTGACAGGTAAATGAATCCACATTAAAGGTGCTGTTTGCCAAAAAACAGCAGTTGGAGATAATTGTGTATTACAGATAATATATTGTAAAGGTTTGTCATAATCCATAAATGTAACTGTGAGATAAAATAGCTTGTTCTACTATATGTATAGCTTGTCTACCCTCAGGTGTAAGTACACGAGGAGATGTGGGGTTAGCATCACCATGTAAAATGTCATAGAGAGGTTTTAATTGACTTTTAGAGAGCTTTAAATAAGGCATAAGCCAATTAATATCCCCAAGAAGTTTTTGAAAATCATTTAAAGTTTTAAGTTTATCTAATCTTAGTTTCATTTTTTGTGAAAAAACCTGTGATCTTTTCATTTGAAAACCTAAATATGTATATGGATCTGTAAGTTGTACCTTATCAGGTGCAATTTGTAGCCCTTTATCAAATAGAGCAGATTGTAATTCTTTATAACATTGAAGTACTTTATCACCATTTTGACCAGCCACTAAGATATCGTCCATGTAATGTATGATATAAATATCTGGCCATCGATCTCTTATCGGTTGTAAAGCTAGAGCAACAAAGGATTGACACAGAGTAGGACTATTTGCCATGCCTTGTGGAAGAACACACCATTGGAATCTTTTCATGGGTGCATTAAAATTAGTAGCAGGCAGGCTGAAAGCAAATCGGTTTTGATCATCAGGATGTAAAGGTATGGTGAAAAAACAATCTTTTAAATCTATTATGATTTTGAAATAACCTAAAGGTATAGCAACAGGTGAAGGAAGACCTGGTTGCAAAGCTCCCATTAACATCATGGTTTTATTTATTGCTCTAAGATCCTGCAACAATCGCCATTTACCTGATTTCTTTTGTATGACAAAAATAGGAGTATTCCAAGGTGAATTACTAGGAATTATATGGCCAGCTTTAAGCTGCTCCTGTACCAGCTGTTGTGTAGCCATTAATTTTATAGAGGACAGAGTCCATTGATCGACCCAAACAGGTTCCTCAGATAACCATGTAATTTTTTCTGCATGAGTCACAGGAGTATCAATGGCCCCTATGGAAAATGGCCTAAACCTGCTCTGTCTAATTTTGGAGTAGCTTTTATAGGTGTTACTATTCCAGTGTTATTCTTACCTAGGCCTTGACCTGGCAGAAATCCACTTCTCAACATTTGAGCAGTAACCACACAATCAGGGCTGCCCATAATCATGCCCATTTGAGATAACAAATCTCTTCCCCATAGATTTATTGGTAAACCAGCTATAACATAAGGTTGTATATGCCTTTATTACCTTCTGAATCTTCCCAAGTTAATATTTTTGAACTTTTTTCTGGGTTTTGACTTTGCCTTATACCTCTTAAGTGAGTTATAGTAATATCTAAAGGCCAAGCCTTGGTCCAAATCTCCTTTTTAATAATAGTAACATCAGCGCCTGTAATCCAGAAAACTCTTTACCATCTAACCATAAAGTCATGAGAGGTTTATGTGCAGAAATAACTTTTGCCCAATATACATCTGACGAGCCAAATCCTTTATTATTTCTCTGTTGTGAGACAATTTTATTAGGTGTTTGAATTAGAGGCAAAAGCAATAGTTGTGCAAATCGTTGTCTTGCTTGTATAGTACTAATAAATTTAGGAAAGGATGTCATAACCTTAATTTCACCTGTATAATCATTATCTATAACTCCTGGGAGAACTTGAATACCATTAAGTGTAGAACTACTTCATCCTATAACAAGACCAAAGGTACCCTCCGGTAAAGGTCCAAAAATTCCTGTAGGAAGAGCCTGAATCCCCATTTCAGGTGTTAATACTGTGTGGGTGGTGGAACTGAGGTCCAAACCTGCACTTCCTGTTGTGGCTCTGCAGAGATCTGAAATGGATTGTTGTTGCTTTGTGATGAATTGTTGGTTTGTGGAACAGACTTGAGCGCCCCATAAATTTGTCTGGGTTTGGGTATGGGGGCCTGGGGCTGGCCCCGATTCCCGTTTCCCTGCATCGGAAGTAATTCATTGCCATCAATATCTCTTTTTTATTTACATTCATTAGTCCAATGTTTTCCTCTCTTGCATCTAAGTCACAATCCTGGTGTTTTAATTTTAGGATTGTTAGAGGAAGTATTATTATAAGAAGCATTGTTATAATTTTTGTTACAATTTTTGGCAAAATGACCATTTTCTCCACAAGTGAAACATTTATTTCGTTGATTTACATATTGTTTGACTGAAATATTCTTTTTAGCAGCAGCCATAGCAAGACCTTGTTGATAAGCAGCTCCAATGTCAGAACAAAGACGTATATAACCTGTTAAATCAGTCTTTTTTCTGTATGGCCGAATAGCAGCTTGGCAGGCAGCATTAGCATTTTCAAAGGCCAATTGTCTAACAACATCTGTGCCTGCATCAGCATTACCAAAAGTTCTGCCAGCTGTAGTAAATAAATGATGGACAAAATCTGAATAAGGCTCATCTGGCCCTTGTCTAATATTAGTGAGAGAAGTACTCATATCTCCTTTAAAAGGCAATTTTCTCCATGCACCAATAGCAGCTGATTGAATTTGTGTATAAAGTCCTGCATCATATACCATTTGAGCTTCACTAGTAGCAAAGTTGCCCTCTCCTGCTAGCATATCAAAATTCCATCCATTGCCAAGTTGAGCATTACGTCTGGCAAATTCTTTGCAATTTTCAAAGTATTCTGATTTCCATAAAAGATAATCTCCTCCTGAAAGAGCTGCTCTGGCTAATGTTTGCCAATCTATAGGAGTAAGCCAATTAGCAGCTATGGATTCTAGAATTGTTATAGTATAAGGAGCTGTAGCTCCATATTGAGCTGTTGCTGCTTTTAACTCTTTAACCATTTTAAAATCAAATTTATGAAGAGTGTGAAGAATTTGTCCTTCTTCAGCACCTGGTGTTTCAACCACTGGAAATGTTTCCATATCATCCGTTTTTATAATGGATCTAGCTTGAGGAATAGAATTTGAAATGATACTTTTCACAGTTGGTTTTAAATTTCGTAGAGTATCTATTTTTACTTCTTTTTGTTTTTTAGGCTTATCTATATCTAATTCATGTAATTGAGCTACAAGATCCTGATGATCCTTTTTGAGTTTTATTTGTTGAGCTATGAGATCTTGTTCTTCTATTTGTAATTTTATTTGTTTTTTACGAAGTTCAATATTATGTTCTAATTCTTTACCAGAATCATCAAAAATTAGATATGCTGACAGAGGAGTAGTGGGATTAGAGCCATAAGGTAGAGAATGTTGTAAATTAGGCAGCCAATCTAAATTATAATATTTAATTGCCATCTTTGTTGCACGATATTCAGCGGCAGCCATTTTTGCCATATCATTATAATAACCATCGTCTGTATCGTCCATTTTAGTGTTTGGAATTTTTGACAAATCAGGATAAATTTTAGTCTTGGGTTTAGCTCCTCCCATTTCCAGCAAGTCACTAGGACTGGGTACAATTTCAGGCTTAGCTCCTCCTACTTTATGAGGAGTAGATGTAATTTCCTGTTTGACACCGGATTCGAACTGGTTTGGACTGTTTTGTACAGGCCTCATCTTTTTAATACCAATCATGGAGGACTCTTTGTTCTCAATTTGCTTAGCCTGTCCGTCCTCACTATCACTTTCAAAAGACATAAGGTCTTCATCTTGTTTTTCTACGTTGTGTTCCTGAAACATCGACACTTCTGAGGTACTGTTTTGTTTATCTTTCTGTAAGATATTTTCACCTTCATCAATCACATTAGCAATATCAACATCAAAAGTCTTTTGAGATAAAAATTCATCAATTAAACTCCAGAATGAGAAAGCAGTTACCGGCCCAAAAACGGTATAATAAGCCTTAAGTGCATCACCAACTCTTTTCCATTTCTTTGAATCAATTGTTCCCTCAATAGGAAACCAAGGACAAACTTCATTAATATAATCAAAAAATTCATATAACTGTTTATATTTTACCTTTACTCCTCGTGCCTTTAGAGCTTTTTCTAAACCTTCAACAAAAATTTCATGTTTGCTCATTTCTTGTCCCATAATGTGCTGTCCTTACCGAGGTACGTCAGACGCAGCAGGTTCCTGCGTCGGACCGATCCTCTTCTTACTCCAGTCTCGTTGGAGGCGGGCGGGCGACTTCTGAACAGCTATCCTCACTGAATCCCCTGTACTCGAGCCCCACGTTGGGCGCCACTTGTCCTGACCCGTGGGTAGTCAACGAAGGCCCTAGAGGGGGAGTGGGACTAAAGAGACAAGAGACACAAGAAATGGAGACAAGACAGGAGTCTGATCAAGTCTCGTTTATTGAACGGAAAGCTCGGGCTTATATACAGTGCGGGAGTGGGGATTGACATCAGTAGGTAACTAGGCAACGGAGGGAGGTCCAGATATCACGCGAGGGAGGTCCAGGCATCAGGCGATAGCATGTGGTTACATCATATGATTTACAGGAAACAGAAACTTAGCTCAGAGAAAATATAAACTTAACTCGAGATAGAAACTGAAACTAAACTCAAGGCTCTTAAGATGGCTGATACATTTCAAGATGGATGCCGACCGCAGGTCTCTCAGCAGTCTCCCACAGTTACGTAGTGAGTTCAAGTCTGAATTGTAAAGTGAGATTCTGTCTCAAAAAAAGAGAAAGAAATAGAAAGAAAGAAAGAAAAGAAGGACCTGCTGCTTAAGCCACTGTTTATGGTACTTTATTATGGCAGGCCTAGAAAACTAATAATTGGGCTAAGTAAAAAATATTACTAAAACTAATTTTACCTGTTCCTTTTGTTGCAGAAAAACCAATATTAAACCAAATGGAAAATTCTTCACTGAGGAGTTAAAAGACAACTTTTATTACACTAGCAGGCTAGGGAACACAGAGGCTCAAATCACCAGCCCAGAGTCAGGTTTGAGTTCAGTTTAAATATGGTTTGCAAGTGAGAAGTACAAAACTGATAGCAGGTTATTACATATTATTATTATTATTACATGATACATGGATTACATAAATTAAGTAATATGTTGTCAGGGAAATTTACTTAAAAGGAATTGTTTATCATTAGGAAAATTCTGGGGAGGAGGGGAGGGGGTGTGAGTGCAGCAAGCAGAGTTAAATTGGCCCTTGAAGGGGCCAGTCTGTCCTAGACAGGAAGTCCTCGAAGCAAGTTGGAAACAATGTATATTTTTCTAACTAAGGAAAACAAGCTGGACACAGTCAAGTTGGCCCAGCATTATCAAAGAGAAGTAGGTAGTCAAGGCTGCCTGAAATGCAGTTAGCTATGTGACAAGTTGCATCTAACTTTTGCTATAATATGCCTACAAGTCTGCTATTCTATAAATGTGCCCTTCTGTGGAGAAGGGCATTCTTTAGTTAATCTTTAAATGTATTAGCTTAGGTATAACCGGACCTAGGTCCGTGTGTTCTGGAGGAAGTCAAACAAAAGCTTTGTAAGCCCTGGAGCCAACGCTAAATGTTTTACTGTTATGTAGAAAAGCAATGATAACAGGCTAGCTATCTAATCAAGTCTCAAACCTCTGGTAATTGAGTTGTATTGTTCTTGCTAAAATGGTTACTATCCACCCCGGTGGCCCAGGTGCCTCTTTTGTTTTATCTCAATAAAAGGTTATGGAAAAGGTGATTCGGGGCTACAGTGAGGAAACCTGTAAGCCCCCTGATCCCTGGACATTCTCTCGAGTATTTCTTTTTCTTCTTACTTTTTATTCATCCACGGGTACTTCGTTTTTGGGACCTGTTCACCCTGGACAGAAATGGACATTAGACCAACACCCTTCTGTTTTTATTTTTTTGTTTTGTTTTGTTTTTTTAAGACAGGGTCTCACTATGCAGTTCAGGCTGGCTGGCCTTGAGCTCACTTTGTAGCCCAGGTTGGTGTGGAACTCAACAACAACCCTCCTGCCTCAGGCTCCCCAGTACTGGGATTACAGGCATGTGACACCAGGCCCGGCTCATTTGCTATTTTTAAATGTGGTTACTAGAAATTTTTAATTATTTTTCTTTGGGACAGTACTGGTATTCCTGGCAATATTTATCCTTTCAGGCTCACCAAAGAGCTTTTTCTTCCTCTCCAAGCCCTTCACTGTGTAATGCCTGTCTATTCCACAGCCTGTGGAGAAAGATGAAAAGTCAATCTACAATCAGCAAATAGCAACTGGATTTGAAACCTGTGCCCTCCCTGCCAAGCACTGAGGATTGATCCTTATACCTGCTAGGCAAGCTCTCTGAACACTATATCTGCCACTATTTTTTAACATTTTATTTTGAGACAGAGTCTTATCAGGTTGACCTCACTGGCTTTAAACTTGGGCTCCTCTTGCCTCGGCCCTCCCAGTAGCTGGGATTACAGGTGTAATTCAGTTTAAAATTCTTTTTAATCCAGTTTAAAATTCCTTTTCTTCTTCTACTTTAAAATTCTTTTTGTTCTTCCTGTGGTGAGGAACAAAAACAGGGCCTAGAAGAGGTTAGGAAAGTGTTCAACCACTGAACTACATTCATAAACGTCACACTCCGCTTGATAATCTATTTGGATGCGTTCTCTGACTTTGATACTTGATACTCTCATCTGAACATGACTCTCCCTTTTTTTTAGATCCATAAATCCAGTCATAGACTCTTTTTATGCTGCTGGGGCTGCTTTCAAGTTCCTGGGTTCAGATGATTCTCCTGCCTCATCCTCCCAAATGCTGAGGCTATAAATACAGGCCACTATACTTTGCTGCCATAGATTTTTCTTTCCTGGTATAGAGTATCGAATCCAGGACCTTCCCACTGAACTACATCCCCAACTCTTATTTTTTTAAGTTCAGGTCTCACTAAGTCACTCAACTGCCGAAGATGAAATTGAACTTGCAACCCTCATGCCTCAGCCTCCCTAGAGTGCTCGGATTGCAGGCGTGCACCACCATGCCTAGCTAGTCACAGATATTATTTGTTATGAACTTAACACCTATTCGTTCATCCTGATTTGCAGGGCCATTTGTAGGTTCAGGTATTGAGAACATCCCAGCATATAGTAAAAACCTAATAAATGAGTGTTGAATGCATGAAAATCAGTTGTTTGGGTGCTGTGAGCCTGTGGTCCAGGAAAATATTCAGTTATTCTAGGGGCACCTTCTGAACTTTTTAAAAATATATAACTGTCTTCTGATGAGCCACAAACATGTCTGATAACAGAAAAATGACAATTTCATGCTGAAAAAAGAATTATTTTTCATGAAGAATGATGCGCAGATATATTTCTGCTGTCCTGCCTCAGAATTTCCTACCTATTCATCAACTCCTTCTAGAAAAGAGGGGTGATATGTTTTTGATTACTGTCCTGCTTGTAAGCATTACCCTGTTGATAAACTGTTTTAACTCTAAATCTCTTGTAGGCAGAACTTAAAGATCTCTTCAACACCACTACTGTTTTAGGGCTTTGTTTGTTTTTTGAGAAATGGTCTGGATTTATAGTGCACTCTGGCTTTGAACTCACTAGGTAGCGCAGGGTAGCCTTCGCGGTGATCGTCCTGCTTCAGCATCCCTAGGGCTGGGATTAGACGCATGCAAACCACACATGGCACATGCAATTTGGTTCTCAAGGAAAGGTTATAATTTTCTATTTGTATTCCTCCCAAAAGATGGAGAGAGAGAGAGAGAGAGAGAGAGAGAGAGAGAGAGAGAGAGAGAGAGATACACAGACAGAGATAAAGAAGGAAACAGGCAGAGAGAATGCTGAGGCATTTTGAAGATGAAGGGAAACTTCTACTTCCATGCAAAGAGGACAGAAGCTCCTACTTTGCTGTACAAAGAGGTGGATGGAATTCACTGTGGTGTCTTTGATTCTGTCATACCTTACAAAATTACCTCGAGAGTTTTCTCCTTTAATAGCTACCAGTTCTGGGGGGAATGGGGTGGGCTGAGCTGGGTTGAATGGGCTGGGATGCACAGGACTAGACAGGAATAACACGGAAGATGAGTAGGGCGGTGCTGTGCTGTACTTGGCTGGGCTGTCCATACTAAGCCAGGCCTGGCCTGGCCTCCATGCCCTGTGGCACGATTCCTGGGTCTCTGGCCAGCTGGCCCCCCGGGTGGGGCAGGTATATGTGGAGAAGGACATTCTTTAGTCAATCTTTCAATGTATTGCCTTAGGCATAACCTAGCCTCAGTTGTTGTGTTCTGGAGGAAGTCTCTCAAAAGCATTGTAAGCCCTGGCACGACACTAAATGTTTTGCTGTGGTATGTAGAAAGGAATGGTGACATGATGGCTATCTAGTCAAGGCTCATGCCTATGGTAATTGAGTTGTATTCTTCTTGCTAAAACGATTGATATTCACCCATTAGCCCAGTTGCCTCTTTTGTTTTATCTCAATAAAAGGTTATGGAAAAGGTGATTCAGGGCTGCAGACAAGAGAACTGTAAGCCCCGGGATCCCAGAACATTGTCTCTCTTGTATTTCTTTTCCTTCTAACTTTTTATTCATCCACGGGTACCTTGTTTTTGGGACCTGTTCACCCTGGACAGAAACGGATAATGGACCAACATCTGGCATGCTGAACACGAACCTGAAAATGAAAGGATTTAAACGAAGAGTCTAGTAAAGAGACTAGTAAAAAGGATTTAAATAAAAAGAGTCTTTGAGACTAGGAAAAAGGATTTAATTCAGTGCTCAGCAGACCAGAGAAGAGTCGACAGGTAGGTAAGCCCGGTCTCTGGGATTGTTTCTGAGATGGGTCCGAGAACAATAAACTCCCAAACAGCCAAATTAGAATTTAGTAGCGCTTTTAATAGTTGAGCTCAATGGCCCCCACTCACGCTTCTGTTTCAAGGCTGAGAAGTGAGAGCCCCGAGCCCATTGTATGTAGGGCTTATAAAGACAAAAACCACAATGAATACACAGGTGTAGCAGGGACGTTATGCTTGGGTAACTGTCCTGTTTCTGGCAGGAATGGGCAATGTTCTTTGAATTCTTTCCGAGAAAGAACAAGGAACCTTTGAACAATAATTATGTTACCGTACATGATTTTAGCTGTTTGAGGTGAATCAGGGGTCAAGCATGGGGTCAGTCTAGTAAGCAGCTGGGTGCTTAGGCCATTACAGTTTCATTAGGGTTACTATGGGAAACTTTCTGTCTTAAAAGGAATCTGAATCAGAACAGGAGATCTTGCAGGGTAAGAGAAGACAAAAAGGAAAAAACAAAAATAAATAAATTAATTAAAAGTATGTTAAATTGCTAGTAATTAAAAAGGAAACAAACAGTTTCAAAAACCAGTGTTCATAGATATATACATATATAAAAATGTTTGCTGTTTTCATGGTTCCTGTATTTACTCTTATTCTCTGAGTTGTGGATAGATTGGGTTTTAAAATTACAAAGGTTTCAGCTGGGAACTGTACTTTAAAGCTAAGTCCCCAGCCCAAGTGGGACAAGAGCAGTGGCACGGCCAGGGCTAGAGGCGCAAAGTGGGCTCAGGGAGCGCCCTGTGCGCTGGGTCTAGGCAGACCCAGCTGGGACTTCCCAGCCGCCTGTGTGTCTGCGCGGCCTGTCCAGATACAGCCACTGGCGCACAATGCCAGTGACCAACATGTGCTCCTGGAACCCAGTGGACAGGACATGACTGTGGTGTGCCCTGGCTCTCCCCTCCACTCCAGCACCACAGGCCCGGGCAAGGCTGTGCCCGAGTTTGGCACCGGAAATTCATTTGGCTCAAATCAGTACCTATGCTCAGAATTCGGAAAAAAAAAAACTGGACATCCAGGGGCCAGAATGAGAGCCCATTCTGGGTATTAAGACTATGGACTATTGCCTCAGGGTACAGTGAGACTCCTGCTAGGCCACAGCAGTCTTATTTTAAAGTCTTTAGGTTTTGCCTTGTGTTACCAATACTGATTATACAGGCAAAATCAAAGTTATGGCTCAATCTACTCAAAACACTGTGGTGCCTATTAAGTTCAGAGATAAAATTGATTACTTAAAGAAAAAACATTTTTAAGGGCTCTCCTAGACACAAGTACAGATGGCCTGCAGGTGTGGCAGCTACAAGTCCATAAGGTGTGATTGGTATATCCTGATAGAGTGGAGATGCTAAATTGCTGACCTGGAGAAGTACAAAAACGCCATTCTCTTTGGAATAGTTTCACAAGGAATAAGGCCTCACAGAGTATAGAACAAAATTTTAAAAAAATATAAGGCTTTTACATTTTCTCCTTAAGGTGATAAATTTAAAAAGTTTCCTCCATCCCCAAGATAAAAGTTTGCCTGCAGTTTAAAAACAAATCATATTTTCCAGGATTTACTGTAAAGGAGATATTTTTTAAAAGATTATTTTAAAAAACCTGTAACTTTCATAAATAAAATTTTGTCCTTTGTCTCAAAAAATATATATATTTCAATGACCGATTTGGTCTTTTAGAGTTATAGTAAAAATGTTTCTTCATTTTAGGTTCATACAGCTAATAAAATTGTCTTATTTTAATTACAATTTTCATCTTGACATCATATATAGGATTTGCTATTGATTTAAATGTCTGGTGCGCTTGTGATTCCTAATGATATTGCTTGTTTTATAGTTAAAAATTAAATAGGTATAAAAAAGCTTTGGTATTTTACAAATAGATATGAAAGTTTAAAATACAATCTAGAAGCGATACAGTTTAAACAGTCATTTAATTTTGACATTCTATTTAAATAATGACAAGCCTAATGTTGGCCTCCAAAAAATACAAATTATGATAACCTTTTCATATTTGAGTCATCTGTTCCAACACACAATTTACCCAAACTGTTTAGAGCAATCTTAAATGATTTTCAGACTATTTGGTAATACTAATTGGCTCCATTCAGATTTTGGACTAACTTCTTTGGCGTTATTGTCATTATGCTTCAGACAAGTTGTTTAAAATTGCTTCTGCTTTCACAGATGGGTCTTCTTAGGTTAAGGGAGATTGTATTATGGCTTCCTCTTCCAAAATATTAGATACAGTTTTATCATTTATGGTCAAAAATCAAATTACAAAAACATCAAGGGAAATTAATCCCTTTCACTTCACTTATTAATATATGCTAATTAAAATCTTTAAATTTTACAAAAGATGGAAAAATAACAGTGAAAAGACAATTCCATCAGATAAAAAAAATATTAAAAAGTGTCCTTTGAAAAATTCTCCATACTGGACAATGAAAGGAATTCCCAAGTCCTGCACATATTCCTATATTATATATGGTTAATAATTAATTTATATAGAAACAGCTACTTTGTAAAGATAATGAACTTGATCAATTGTTCTGTCCACTACAAACTCATATTTATAATAGAAATTTTCCTGTCTTCATAACTCATAAGTGTTCTTATTCATACCTTCCTCGTGACATGATTAATTATAATAATAAAGTTGATCAACTTGTTGCTAGTTCTTCACCAGATTGTTTAGCCGCTGAATTTCATACTGTAACTCGTGTATATACCAATGGTTTATGTCAAAAATTTCCTCAACTTTCCATTCAACGGTCTTGTAAAATCATTTTATTTGTCCTATTTGTGGTCTACTTAATAATCCTTTTTTGAGCCTGAGACAAATCCTACAGGCTTGCAAAGTAATGAGTTGTAACAAAATGGATGTAACACATATTCCTGCTTTTGGGAAACTTGGATTTGTACATGTTATTATTAATACATATTCTGGCTTTGTGTGGGCCTATGAACAATCAGGAAAAAAATTTATACATGTTAAAGGTCATTTGTTGGAGTGTTTTGCTATTATAGGTAAACCTAAAACAATTAAAACTGACAGTGGACCTGCCATTCTTTCCAACATTTCTGTGCCTTGTGGGATATTAATCATACTGACATTCCCTACAATCTTCAAGGACAAAAAATGATTAAGGACACATGCTACTCTTAAATTTATGTTAGCTAAACAAAAAGGGGGAAATAGGAATAGAAGTTCACCACACTAATTACTGCATAAAGCCCTATTCACTTTAAATTTTTTGGATATTAATAAAGATTTACCCACTACAGCAACAGAAAAGTTTTGGCCCAGTTTCATTAAGGGTCCACCAGAACCAATAGGACAACTTATCTTTTGGAAAAATATTCTCACTGGAATATGAAAAAGAGGTATTATTCAAACTTGGGGTGGAGGATTTGCTTGTGTCATTACAGACTCAGGAGAAAAAGTATGGTTACCTGCTAGAAGAATTAAACCTCGACATGAGCCACAAAAAAGTCAGATTCAATCTGAATCCTCCAGTGGAAGAGATGAGAGTGATGTCACTACAACACCATCCCCAGACACCGACCAGGAACACTCAGAAAGCACAACCCCCAACCTGGGGACAACTTAAGAAATTAACCCATGATGCTGAGGAGCTACTGGATTCCACTGGACAAGAGTCTACAGTTGGTAATATGTTTCTAGCCATGATGGCTATAATATACTTAATATGGAAACTGAACTCAGCTCTCTTTTACAATTAATTCTACTCATGACACACAAGCATGTGTTCATCTTCCTTATAATATCATGACCAGTGAAGTAAAATGGTATGCTTCTGAACTCTTGCTCAGACTTACTGATTGTAGTTTTCATACTTGTTTAAATAATTCTATATCATTTAATTATTCTAAAAATAGTGAATATATATATTCTTACGCATATATATAAGAATATATAGAATATATAGAATATGTATATAGAATATAATATATATAGAATATATATATTAAGAATATATATGATATATATATATTCTTAAGCATAGAACAGGAATCTAGATACCCATAAATGTAGAAAGACCATGGCACCAAACCCTAGTTATATACATGTTGCAAAATTTTATAGATAAGTTTATAATATATAGCAAGAGATTTGTATGAATTCTGTTTACAAATGTATCCTTCAAAAAAAATTTTTAAGAGATCTTTGCCAACTGATAACAAAATATGACTAGTCTATTTAAATTATATATTTCTACAATTATAAGAGTTACTATAATTCAATTTGGTCAAAAATATATTTGAGTGCACTCTGATTTTGTAAAGATGTTTGTTCTGTGCACTTGTTTACGTTTGTTTGTCATTCAGTGAACAGCTGTTCCCCTTTATTTTGAGCTCAACAATTTTTCTTTTATTATTTTTTCTTAATACAGTGGGGTTATAGATTTTAAAACATGCTTTCACCTGAGTTACCAGCTGGTTTAAATGATATCAAAATTAAGATATTTAACTATAGTCCTTAGGATGAGGAAATATTATTGGGTCAGACTCCAGTTGGTGAATAGAGGAATGGCCAACCTCTGTTCATCAATAAGGAGCCCCCAGCGATCTTCATAGTCTCTTGAGAGACACTACAATAATTGGGTCATTTAGTCAGAATAAAGCATTTTCAATAAAAATTTATAATAATGTTTTCTGATTAAAAGGTGTTATTTGGTACTAAACTAAATTGAGAAAATAATAACAGTTTGTTGTTGCTAATTTCATGGTGTATAAAGTCTAATCATGCCTTCCAAATGTACAGTATTCTAAAATGTAACTGGAATTGTTAAACATCTGTCTTTCTCTTGTGCTTCAGATATTTATAATAAGAGGTTCATGTCAGACCAACATAAAGTTATTTAATTGGTACTTTTTTGACAAGAACTGATGTGATGTATATGCTATGTATATGCCAGTACACTTAGAGATACTTGGATACTAAACAGCCCAGACAATGTTATCAATTTCTTCTATGTGAACAAATTAGATAAATACTTCTTATTTATTATGTAGGGTTGATTGACAAAAAGGACTAATCCACCCCAATACTTATATGTGATTTAAATGTGTTTAAAAATGTTTCATAAATGTTATGGTTGATACATTGTGTCAACTTGGGAAATCTAGAGGTTTAACTGAGCGACTCAGGAGGAAGCTGGGGTGCTTACTTTGTAAACATCCTGAGCCTGTGGAAGAGGAGGGCCTGGAGATTGTGTGAGTGCTACACGCCCCCTGGGTAGGGGTAGCCTGTTTACAGTGTAAGGGAAGGAAAGAGGCTCCTTGCAGTGGTTCCTCCCTTTTGCTGGTTGTTTTTGCTGTGTGCTGCCGCCATGAACAGTTTGCCCTCTGCCATGTGCCACTCTGCCTCTGAACCAGCCAAGTATGTTCTGAAACCTCCACACACTGTAAGCTAAATAAACCTTTCCTTTCTTCGTTTTGGGTGTTGGGTATTTTGTCTCAGCAACAAGAAAAAGGTAACCAAGACAAATGTCATCATGACTGTTATGTTGCAATACTATGTATGGCTCTTTGGTTTCAAATTTTCTTTGTAAAATTATATATCTGTTGTCTATTAACATTCTATAGAGACAGGGATTCAACTACTAAAAAATTCATGATTGTCACGTAACAGTGTTATGTATGGTTTTAATTTCTAGATTTCTGTGTAAAAATATGTGATTATTGTCTGTTATCATTCTAGGAGGATTTAAATATTAGTATATCCATGGTTCTTAAAAAATAATAGCTCCATTTGTATGTTCTAAAGTGTTTGCTGTTCAGATCATATTGTAATATTAAGCTTATTGCCTCCCTTCCAATGTTGTGTCATTAATCTTCTCTGCTGGATGTTTAACTACTGAGACTTGGAGATGAAAAATTAGATAATTTGGGCTAGAGAACAGCCAATATTTTGGTTACGCCCTCTGAGGTCAGTATGAACTCAGGATGAAAGAGAACCTCTGCTGTGACGTTCTATAATTCGGTTGAGTCCCTGATTTTTCTGATCAAGAAGATTAGGGGACCACAGAGGAAAGTAATTCTGTGATACATAGTGTGCCTAAGGAGAGTCACCAGGAGAGAAAAATCTCTCAGGCTTTCACAGAAAGCCCCTTGGTCTAGCAAAGGCTGTGACTCATCCAGACATCTGACATTGAAAGACGATCAAGATATGCTGCGCTTGGTTCCAAGAAGACTCCTGAGGAGACCTAACTGACCCTGATAGGTAGTAAAAGGTTAAATTTTTATTTTTACCAGTTTCATTTTAACTTGGTCTTGGACATCCAGCAGAAAAGTATCACTAATAGATGTGGACTGATGATTGAACAGTGTTATGGCCTTTGGACTATATTCTCATATTTTTCCAAATTTCTAATATCATTTTACATGGTATTATAATTATACTTTGCCTGATCCTCTTTCTCTAAACTGAAGCTCATCCAGTAAACACCAAGAAACGAAAAAGACAGTTTGCAGTCTGTGCTTCAAAAGGTTTGCAATAAAACAAAAAGGGGGAAATGTGGAGAAGGACATTCTTTAGTTAATCCTTCAATGTATTGCCTTAGGTATAACCTAGCCTAGGTAGTTGTGATCTGAAGGAAGTCAAATAAAAGCTTTGTAAGCTTTGGCGCCAACACTAAAAGTTTTGCTGTGATATGCAGAAAGGAATGGTGACATGATCGCTATCTAGTCAAGGCACATGCCTATGGTAATTGAGTTGTATTCTTCTTGCTAAAACGATTGATAGTCACCCATTAGCCCAGTTGCCTCTTTTGTTTTATCTCAATAAAAGGTTACGGAAAAGGTGATTCGGGCTTCCACACAAGACAACCGTAAGCCCCCAGGTTCCAGAACATTGTCTCTCTTGAATTATTTTTCCTTATAACTTTTTACTCATCCGCGGGTACCTCGTTTTGGGGATGTATTCACCCTGTACAGAAATAGATAATAGATCAACAAGTGTGGGCTGGAAAAGGCCCTCCAGAGAAGCCCAGCTGCAGAGAGGACAGTTCAGCAAGGCCAGCATGGCCTCTGCGCTAAGCAGGGCGGGTAAAGAATGGGGTGGGCATTTGGGGACCGAGGAGGGTGCGCCATGCACAGGATGATTGCATGGAGGGTGGAAGGTGGGGAACCGCGTGGTGCTGAACGAGCACTGCTGTCCCCTACCCCCCATGCCAGTGGTCCACCGCCTGGCACAGGTCGCGCGGCCCTCGGGGCAGAGTTGTGGACAGTGTGTGCGCGCGCGCGTCGTGCGGGCCCTTGCGCGCGACGGGTGGATGGAGGCCGGGACGCCAAGAGGACGGCGCGTGGCGCAGGGAAGGAGGTGTGGGTGGGCGAAATCCTGAAGGGTCCGGCGGCGCCTGGGTCTCGGGTGAGGGGTGAGGTCAGAGGTCAGAGGGGCGCGGGAACAAAGTGCCCGTGCCAAGGACGGCGGGCAGGGGGCGGTGGAAGGCGGTCGCGAGGAGCGAGGGCGCGTCAAGGGTACCTTGGAGCGAGAGGGGCCGGTGGGGCCCGTGGGGGCAGAAGGGGCAGAGGGGGCAAAAGATGGGGCTGTCAGGAGTGGGATTC
>PVLD010029439.1:0-18081 GCA_004027595.1 Dinomys branickii
CAGGTGAAGGTCAGCTGCAAAGGCTGCTCGAATGATTCCTTCTCTTTGGGAGAATGTCCCTTAAGCTTTCTGCTGAGAGTTCCGCTTAAAAGGCTGTACAGATATTGGTTAGATACTCCCTACCTAGTGACCTGGCGTGAGGCCACGTTCTAGCAACCCAACCACTGTCTTGGTCGGATGTGTGTCAATTACTCAATCTGCCTGGCATCCATTTCCAGATTTGTAAAATGATTTTTCAAATAATAATTAACTAGACTACAGCACCTTTTCTTATGTATACCAGCATGAGTTTCTCAAACTGCACACTCCATTTCTGCCTATTAATTTATCAGTTTGTTATATTAATTTCTATGGATTCTTCGTTTATTCCGGATACTTAACCTTCACTGACAAATGCCATGTACACAGACTCTTCTTTCTGCCAGTTGTTCATTACCTGCAGAGTTCTTTATCATACTACTTTTTTTTTTCATTAATGTGCAGTAGGAAAGCTAAACAGATGTTAATCATTTTGTTTTTTGGGGTATTTTTTTAAGACAGAGTCTCACTATGCAGTCCAGGCTGGCCTTGAGCTTACTTTGTAGCCCAGGCTGGTCTCGAACTCACCACCATCCTCCTGCCTCAGCCTCCCAAGTGTTGGGATTAAAGGTGTGCACCACAATGCCCGGCCAATCTTTTTTTGTTAATTTATTATTTGCTTCTGCCAACCTGTGACTTAACTTTGTATGTTGTAAGTAAATATTTTCTTTTCTAATTAAATGATGCACACACATATATCAGTCCATACAACTTTTATAATACATTAAATATGTGACCATACACTTAAATATAATAGATTAAAATATAATAATTATAATAATAATGACAAGAGCACTTGCTTCAATTATTTCACAGGATTGCTGAATCTGTTAAACAATATAGTTGGCAAACTATCACTTATAAATTATGACAGAAAATCTCTCACAGAAAAGTCATTCACAACTCTACCTGTAAAAAAGATATCTAAAAAGACTCATTCACAAGCCATCAAAATTTTCATTTCATTAATAATAACCTGAAAGTTCTCAGGAATCACCTCCAACCTTAATTTACGGCACCCCAATGGGAAATCTGTTCTACCCAGGGATTCCCTATTGGAACTTCCTCTATGAAACTGTCAGTTCTAATGGATTACACCTTCAACCCCACTGTTTCACAAGATGAGAGGGGAGCTTTAAGAGCCTATGTTAAACTTCCTGCTGAAAATGGCTATTACTTTCCAGACTGACTTACAAAGCACTGTACAAATAGACTCTTAAGACTTTCTGTTCTTTATTAAGAGTAAGACAAAATTGCTGCCCCTTGTTATAGTATATTGCATCAGCCCCATGCTTTTACATGTACTTAGTGACATTTGATTCAGTCTCTACATAATTTACATCTTCCTCGTTTATACAATCTCCTCTAATAATGTGATTCAGATTAATGTAGTCCTAAAGGCCAGAACTGAAATGACTTTTATTAAAAGAAAGACTTCACCACATAATTTCAAGTCAAATTTTTCACTCACTGGGTACTAAAGATAACTTCAGTCAGAAAGTCAGCAACGTAGAGTGTGATGAGTAGGATAACAGCTCTTCAAAAACATCAATCCATAACCCTCAGAGCCTGCGTACGGGTCATCTTACACACACAGCACACTTCGCAGCTGTAATTAAGTTTAAAAACCTTGGGATGTATATATCATCCTGAATTATCCTGATGGACTCAATCTAGTCATAGGGATCCTTAAGAAAGAAAAAAAGGGGTCAAAAAGATGCAACTCAAGAAGAACATCACCCAGGGTTGTTGGTTTTGAACACAGAAGGAGGAGGCCAGGAGCCAAGCAAAGTGGCAGGCTACAGGGGCTGGAAAAGGTAAAGAAGCAGATTCCTCCTCAAACCACCAGGAAGGATACAGCCCTGCCAATACTTTACTTTTTATCCCAATTAGACTCCTGTTTGATTTCTGACCTACAAAACTGTAAGATTAAAAGTGCATATTGTCTAAGCCACTGCATTTGCGTGAATATTTAACTATGCACAAGGAATACCTAACTCATTTTTAGCAAAACAAACTGATTAGAAGAGCATACTCTGGACCCCAGGTTCTGAATAAAAATGATCTCTCTACTTAGGAGCTTTACAAGTTTAAGCCAATTATTAACCCTCCTATACCTTAATTTTCTCCTCTATAAAATGGGGCCACTAATATTTTAATCAACAAAATCTTTACCTTCTTTTTTTCACTCACCCACAGAAAACTCATGAAATCAACAATCTCTAAAATTGTAATGGGAATAAGCCTTTCTAGAAAGTAATGTTTAAGCCAGGCATAGTGATGCACACTTAAAAATCTCAGCACTCAGGAGGCTGAGGCAGGAGGATTGTTGTGAGTTCGAGGCCAGCCTGGGCTACAAAGTGAATTCAAAGCCAACCTGAACTGCATAATGAAACATTGTTTCAAAAAGACAAAAAAAAAAAAAAAAAAAAAATGTTTGTACTTATTTCTAAAAGTCATTTCCTTAATGGTATTAAGTTGTTCTTAATAAGGCCAAAGTGTCACCATGAACTCTACCAAGTGACAAATGCCTACTGAATGATCTGACAAAAAAGTACCCGTCAAAAAGTAAAGGTTGCTTAGTAAAAATAGTATGTGTAGCAACATCAGTTTCTACTTCAATTGGCCATAACCTGCATTTTTTATTTATGTGATATTTATGCAACACTTTCATTTGAAAAGCCTACCGAAACATTTCTTCGTAAACAATTAAAATTTCTATTTGGCTCAGTACCATTTACACAAATTAATCTAATCAGGCTATGCAGCAACAATTCACATTACAAAAATTTAAAGATATAACAACTGGTAATTTCTAAAAATATAGAGGTAAAATATAAATCAAAAATAAAAATGTATTTTTAATCCATAACTCTACACGCTACAAAAGCTCAATGTATTGTCAAAGCCTGAAAAGCAACAGTACATCAGAAAAAGATTTTTAAAAATAAACCTTTTTTAACTTTATGGAGAAACTTGAGTATAAATTTTCTTAAGGGATTATAATAAAAATCAGTGGAATTTTTTCAAGAACTTAGTAACTAGGTAAACTGACAAAAGAAAAATCTTTTTTTGGTCTTTTTGAGGCAGGGTCTCACTATGCAGTTCATGCTGGCCTTGAGCTCACTTTGTAGCCCAGGCTGGTCTCGAACTTGCGACGATCCTCCTGCCTCAGCCTCCCAAGTGCTGGGATTACAGGCATGCGCCACCATACCTGGCAAGAAAAAACTCTATTATAAAATTATTCCTATAATTTTCTCCAGTAAAAGTAATAAACTTCAGTATTCTAAGCCTACATAACTCTAAAATAATTTAATTAAATGACATTTTAAGGGCTAATGAAATAAGCTCTAGTAACAACAATATAGTGCTAAGCTTTCAAAACAAAAACAAAATGTAGTGAGTTCAAATTATTGGAACTTTTCTACTTTTACTTTATGTCAAGCTCTATAAAACTAGATTTTACAAGAACTACACAAACTATTATCTAGAAAGGTAACTAACAGACATTCGTATTTTTTGGAAAGACACTGAGGATTCCAGCTGCCACATGAGCGCCTGATAAGCATCACGTGACTTGCTCCCAATCCATGCACCCCCAAACAGAAGCTGCCGGGACAAAGAGACCCAGAAGCTCAGTCTGACTGAGGGCATCTCTCAGAGATGGGGCAAGTTTAAGATACTCCAGAAGATTCTCTATATCTCTACATCTCTCCACCAAAGTATGCCTCTCACATCCTTAGCCTTAAGCATAAGCCAAAATGGCTCTCTCTTGCCTTATTCATTATTCAGAAGGATACTAGATCACCTACCAGCAAAAACAACAATAACAAAAATGTATTAATTTATGGATATTTCATCAAAATGTGTTCTCTTTGTGACTGCGTGCACATACATTAGGAAGTAGTGAGGCCACTGGAAGGTACAAAAGAAACAAATCAGAGGACAAGTCACACACTCAGAAGCTCTCAAGAATTAGACATGAAATGCAATACATGAAACAACCGGATAAAAGCACATAGGAACAACACAGGTTATAGAAAAGTACATGCTCTACCAAACAGCACTCAAATTCAACTTTAGCACTGCTGGTAAAATAAAATGTCCACAGCTAGAACCTGCAGGCAGGTTTTAGCTAACTGCCAGTTTTCAACCCTGATAACGCAAAAGGCCCAGCCATTGGTTATATACTGTACTTCCTAGGCGGGACACAGGGCTCACACACACCCCAAGGCCCTCCCAGCCCTAGCTCCACCAGCTCCCACAGTTGTTTTTTCCTAGGCTTTTCAGCATAATAGAAAGTTCAGGGACTGAAGAATGAAACACTTACCAACTGAGCTTCCAGCAGAATACTGAGCAGCATCTAGGAATTTTCGTGGAGTAGGGAGATTTGTAACATCAATCAGAGGGCCAGGAGAGGAATCCTTCACATGGGAGCTGCAGGAGAGAAAGAGCAGCAGTGACCACTTTCTCCTCCAAAACCCAAATGAAGCGGCACTCACACTCAGGGGTATAAAGATATATTCTAAGTGTTCCAAGTATTTATTTTCTCTTTTCACACCGAGGTTTCACAGAGCATCTGAATCACCGCCTTAGAATGATATATCATGCCAAGCAACTCTAGTAACTCCCCTTTGTATCTGTATTAAAGATTACTTCACCCCAACAGAAGTAGAAATAACACTATGTCACAATAACTAAATAAAACACACTGATTTTAAATTATGCATA
Organism: Dinomys branickii; assembly: GCA_004027595.1. Taxonomy (NCBI): domain Eukaryota; kingdom Metazoa; phylum Chordata; class Mammalia; order Rodentia; family Dinomyidae; genus Dinomys; species Dinomys branickii. Next base: position 4,810 of record PVLD010029439.1, read on the forward strand.
GGTTATACAAAATACAATTAAATTTTCAAGGTAAGTTGTTATTCCAAAGCACTTGTCAAATGCAACAATGTAGGCAATGCCTAGGAATATGAAACCTGGGTCATACCCCTCAAAAAACTCCATCATCTACTCAAACTGTACCTATTACAAAGAGGTTGTCTAACTCCAGTCCCAACAGTATGGAAGCCAAGGCCACAAGTCTCACTTCTTTTCAGTCCAGAAACACAGCAGCAGTAGAACTGATTTTCAAAGTAGATCATAAAGGCAGAGCAGCCAGGAGTGGGAGGATCCCACAGTTATGGGAAGCATCTCTCCAAATAGGATGAAGGGATATGTCCAGTTGTGTATATCTGAAACCCTCTCCCAAAGCAAGTATGTCCCCATCTCCTTTTCATGCTGCATTTGGTATGTGTACATTTTATTTCATAATGTTTTTTCCAGTGCTTTGGATCAAATCCAGGCCTTCTCTATGGTAGGCAAGCAGTGTACTGAACTGTATTGTCAACATTCTGTTTATTTTCACATTAATTTTAAAAAGCTATGTTTTCAGAAAGTTTTGAGTAACAAGCTTTGTTAAAAAGCAAAATTATCACTTAAGGTACTACTATTTTTACTCAGTGTTAATAATGCGTCAACCATTGTCCTAGGCCTTGAGGACGATTCTAATAGTCATTAAATTGTTCCTTTCCCCTTGTTCCAGGAAAGAAGAAACCATTATTCAAACAACTCTGGAGCATCAGTTAGTGCTCAGCACTGTGCTCAGTGCTACAGAAGCAAGCGTGATGAAGATATAAGCTAAAGCAAATTCAGCAGTATCCTAATAGTTATAATCACTTAAAGGCTGAATACACTCAAATGAAGTATAAAATATAAAAGGAACAAACACAGGAATTAGCAGAAATTGAACTAGCATAGTTAGTTCCAGTAACTCTTTTCTACCAAGTTATGCATTCTCTAAACTATTTTAAGAAAGGCCAAGTCTTCAAATCCAATGGGATATCATAATAATTTATGTAGTTATAAAATCAATTAGATCATATGTTTATCATCTTTCATTTTTTCTGCCTACTTTTGTTGTCTCATTTTTTCACTCTCAACAACATCATCCTCTTTTACCTGAATTTTACTCACAATTAGAAAAGCAGCTTTAAACATTCCTCTATCCTTTGAGAACACATAACTACAGAAACAAAATAATCACTGAGGTATACAGTGCCGTTACTAAGTAATTAAGAAAAAAATTAATTTCAACTTTAAATGACAGGAAAGTTGTAGAATACATTTTATAAATATTTAAATAACGAAGTAGAGGAATTATTTATAAAGGAGGATAAGTAACAGCAGTAAAATTCAGATAATGAATAGCTGGAATACTGCCTGTCAAGCCTAATTAGTAATAAAGAAATACAGTTAGCGCATACGGTGTGTGTGCACACAGAGGTATAACAACACATACTTCTATGAACACAGATGTGCATATGATTCACATTAATGAAAACCTATGCTTATTTTCTCAGTTTTAACCTACAAAATGTATTTCAGTTAAATACAGTGATAAATGGCTTGCCATTTCAACTCTGAAAAGCATAACCTCTCAACTTTATAATCAGAGCCAGAAGGGCCCTCAAACTTCATCAATAAACTTCCAGAAAGTCAATTTACTGGAAAACTATTTTCATAGACTCATCTCTCTCCTTCTCTCTCTAAAATTTTCCCCTAGGCCTCAATTTTCTCCTTTGCGAACACTAACACACGGGCAAGTAACTCTGGAAATAATTTTTAGGTTTTGTTTTTTTCTTGTTCTATGGAAGGATTCAGTTTCAAAAGTTCCAGAAAAAAATGGGGCACACACAGTCATTTAGTGACTGCAGGCATGAAGCTCACTAGAGAAGTAGGTATTCATATATATAAGAGTACCACACTAAAATATTAGGGACCATATTTTTCATTTCAGAAGAGAGAAAAAGGTCTCCTCTTATCACACATGATAAATGAAATTTAGAAAGTATTAATTTCTTCAAAGAGTTTGAATCTCTCTTAATATTGTAGAAACAAGCAAAAAATATAAAATATATACTATTCTTTTTAACTTTGTAATTACTATGAACACTCTGAACTGCTTTGTTTTGAAAGAAATATTGAGAAGAGCTATTCTCTTTTTAAATATTACATGATCACAAATTTTTACTTTAAATCTATTAGTATCATTTATACTTAACCAACAGCTGAGGTACACTAAATCCCACCTAGAATAAGACACAGTAGTTGCACCAAAGTCATCAATTATATATTGTGGGTGAATGTTTGTTTCTACTTAATAACAGTGAAGGACAGGAAAACTATAAAGCAAATTAACCTGCACTAAAAACAAGCAACTACTGCCTCCAAAACCCAAAGGACATTTTACCCATTAACTGACCATCGACCTAGGTAGGATGTGCCTCTAAATATGCTCAATTTCAACGTATCAACAAAGGATATTGAAAATGTATTGTCTTATTATTACCATGTAGGATCTGGTATCTTAATTTTCTGTATTTAAAGCTGTGTGAATTAGGAATATCCATAAATATATCGTTAACTAAAGATTAATGGTAAAATGAATAACTCAGTGGTATGATTCAACAATTAAGTTTTATTTTCTAGATATAGTTTATTGTATCAAGTTTATACAGTACCTTATAGTTGTCAGTGCTCTAAAAAGAGTATTTAAGCTACTTCAGTTCTAGTACTTCTCCCTCCCCACGCCCTCCAGGATGTGACCGAACACTGTAACCTTACACCAACCTTGTGTGTAAATCTTGCCTTATTAAACATTGTGCCTTATTTTGTTAAATCATTTTGTTGAAATCCAGTTCTATATTTTGCAAAGGTAACTGTGCTTTCTTAATTAACAAGAATTTAGAGTTTTTAAAAAAATCTGAAATCCACATTTTATATTTGCCTATTACTTGTTATATCATTGTTTATCTGTTTATTGCATTTATTCAATACATGAATCTGTAAATTAAAAAATAAAAAAAATTAAAAAAAATAAATATGCTCAATTTCAAAATTTCAATCCATGAAAACTTTTTATTTTCTAAAAAGAGAAGTGCTAACAGCTTATTAAACATGTGCTTTTTAATTAGAACATTTTTCTGTTCCTTCACTTAGTAGTAAATGGGCCCAACTACGTCTGAAATTTATAACCCCAGCTCACTTGGGTGATTTTATTGTCAAACCAAAGACTGAGAGGGGTGAGCAAAACTTTAAGCTATATCTCTAATAACTAATATTTCACCTCTGTAACTAGAACAGCTGGCAGAGTATCTGTAAAAAATAAATGGTCATAAAGAATCAGACTGAGCTGAGAAATATGTTTCAAAAGTAATATACCCCTAATAAGAAAATTTAACTGAATAATGAAACAGCAATGGCTGATATAATACTGTACACATTAGTAAGCTCTGGCTGAACATACAGGAAAAGTAATGAGTGACTCAAAGGGTATAAAAGTTTAAGAGTCATGGTTCCAAATGACAGACCAAGGGTAAAGATATGGTAATAGAAAATAAACTTATGTTTAAAGATTTGAAGTCTAATGAAAGGGAGAAAAAAAAAAGAACAATAAGAAAACAGACCTGTAAACAGAAAAATAAATTGAAAAATAAGAGGAATCAAGTAATACAGTAGAGTCCAGAATACTCTACAAACTGAGAACAAACATGGACACCAAATCCACAGGTTCAAAATGTTCCCCTTCCCTAGCTACAGGACATCCAAAGAAGTAAGATCAAACCAAGTAACCCAGGGTGCACGCAATAAGTAAAAGGATTAACTATTTTTAATAACATTTGCTTGGTTTTATATGCTTTTAAAGGTATATGTTCCTTTAAAAATGTTCTATAAAGAAAAAGCAATCTATTAAAACCATTTTGATGAAGTATCTTTTAAAATATTGTATAGGAAAAGTCTGTCCATCTGTCCTATACACATATACAAAAGAAAGGCACACACGCTCTGTTTTCAACCTTTTTGAATTATCCTGTATAGTTCTGAATCTTAGTTTTCCTCTTCAATATGACAACCTTAACATTTTTCCATTTCATTTTAAAAATCTTCAGATTCATCAACAGTCATTATAGAGCTAGTAAAGTAATGCATGCTCCTGATGCAGAAAAGGATGTCCTTTCCTATTTTCACTCTCCATTTCTACTTTCCACAGCTAACTCCTTCTAAGTGCTTTGGCATTATCCATCTAGGACTTTTCTATGTACAGACACTTATGTCTATATATAGAAGATGTATATTTAAATATCTACCCATGCAATTTTTACACAGAGTTCAAATAACATACAGTGGTTTTCAACTTGCTTTCTGGACCCAATAGTACACCTTAGAAATCTTATCACACCACTACATAGAAATCTTTTGCTCACGTTGTAAGGTTCAATATTATGTGGAATGATTACATCGTAATTCATTTAACCATACTCTTCCTAATCAACATTAAAGATGTATGGGCTTTTTGTTCTCTTACTAATAATGTTGTAATGAACATACTGCTACATATATATTAATAATGCAATGAGCATCCTGTTACATATATTTACATGAAATCATATTACTTTTGCTGTATATAGGCTCAAAAATGAAATTCCAGTCAAAAATAAGCAAATTTTTTCTAAAAAAGTATATTGGTTATTCAACCACAAAGGAAAGTAGTCATTTCCCCTATCCTTGCCAACATAGCATTCTGTGAATGTCCTTAATTTGATTATCTGATGATAAAAAACTTACATTTGACTTCTCAAAGTTGGGTATCTATTCATGATATTATATAATTTTCTGTTAATTATCCATTTACATTTGTGTAAGTCTATACATTACCTCATCCTTTTTATATTTTAGATATTACATCTTTATATGCTATACACATTTTTCTGAGTCTGTGTTTTACCTTTTGAGTCCTCTGTACTGTCAATCCTCTTTCAGTTTTTAAATAACTAAATTATTTAATACTGGTCTTTATGTTTCCTGAAGGCTTTGGAAAGGTTCTTCCACACACATTCTTCTGAATTTTTTTTCTATTGCTAGTAGTTTTCTCATCTGGTCTTTAAATCTAACTAGAGTTTTTGTATATAAAAAAGATAGGGGAGTCTCCGCCCTCCACATGCCCGGTGCAGACAGGAGGTCCTCACTCAGATGGCCCACGAGCTGCTAACACCAGGGTTCACCTGGGCCACGGGAGGTACTAGGGCAGGAGGAGCACAAACTGCTATCACTGCAGTTTGCATCTAGGTTTTACTTGTGCCCGACCTTCTGGAGGTCACACACACAGGTGGTCCCTGATCACTGCCAGCCCAGCCCACACTGCGCTCCTGTGCATGCCCTGAGCAGCCTGGAGACACAGAATCTGATGCTTCACAAACTGTTGATCTTGCAATTCATGTCTGGGATATGCCTATGCCCTGAACTTCCTGGGGTCACAGGACAACTGATCTGTGATTGTGCCATCAGTGCAGCCCACTTCTGAGTCATACATATGCCCTGAGCTGCGAGGGGACACCGGATGAGACAGTCTGACATCACAGTTCACATCTGAGACCTGGGAGAACTAGGTACACTTCACCATCTACCGGAAGATCCCAGACTAAGCAGCACATCTCAACGGACACTGAGGGGCAGGCCTGACCACCAGGAAAATGAGGGCCACAAGCAACCCTTGCTGAGCTGCCAGACAAGAGCAACACTGAGCATTCTGCCTCCAGCATCAAACACGACAAGGTGAAGGACTAAAACACAATCTCAGAACTCCAACCCCTCAGAACAAGCCCAGGAGACATCAACATAGGAGGACATGGTAAACACACACCTGAAATTGCTGAAATGATTGCAATGGAAGTAAAGAAACAACTCCATTAGGCCATAGAAGAGATCAGATCCAAAATAATCTCTCAGCAAAAAATGAAATGACAATAATAATGAAAGAATTCCTCAGCACATCTAGAGAATACATAAAAAAATACATGAACATAGGCAATAGATGGAAACATTACATGTGCAATATAAGAATGAATTAGAACGCATGAAACAGACTCAAAGAGATTTCTAGGAGATCAAAACTTCCACTCAAAGCTTGTAAAACTGCTTGAATGAAGCAGAAGAGTTTCAGATCTTGAAGACAGCATGGCAGCTAGTGACCCTAAAAGGAAGGATCTCTTAAAATCAACAAGGATCCGGGAAAAATCAATTTAACAGCTGTAACATGAGGCAAAAAGAAATAATGTCAGACTAATAGGAGTCAATGAAACTGCGGGAGATGACACAAATGACATAAAAAGAATATTTGCAGAAACAATAAAAGAGAATTTCCCAAGCATAGAAACAGAAACTGAGATACAGTTAAATGAGGCATACAGAACTCCTACTAGTCATAACCAGAATAAAACTACGCCCAGATATATAATAATCAAGATACCAGATCTCCAGTAAAAGAACAGAATATTAAAACCTGCTAGAGAAAAGAAACAGAAGACCTACAAAGGAAAGCCCATCAGAATCATGGCTGACTTCTCAACACAAACCATCCAATCGAGAAGAACTTGGAGCAAAGTATTACAGGTGCCAAGAAAAACAAATTCCAACTAAGATTGATGTATCCTGCCAAACTATCTTTCAAGTTTAATGGTGAAATAGAATATTTCCATGATAAAGAGCAAACAAAAAACTTCATGAGTGCCAAACCATCCTTACAAAAAGTACTAAAACACATTCTAGACAGAGAAGAAAATAAACACAATTTCAAGAGCAACAACAGAAAGGAACCCTCAAGCAGAGCAAGCAATTAAACAGAAAAAGTAGGAAACCAACAGCAAGTAAATAACATGTCAATGATAAGCCACTACACATCAGTTATAACCATTAGTGTAAATGGCCTCAATTCACCAGTGAAAAGAAACAGACTGGCAGAGTGGATTAAGATACAAAATTCAATAATACGCTGTATATAGGAAACAGGTTTTACTCAAAAGGTAATCCACAGACTAAATGTCAAAGGATGGACAACAATTTTCCATGCAAGAGGAACCTAGAAAAAAGCAGGTGTAGCTATTATATTTGCAGACAATGTAAACTTCAAACCAAGAACTATAAAAAGAGATAAAGAAGGCCACTACATACTGGTTAGGGGAAAACTGAAAGAGGAAGAGATAACAATCATAAATATGTACTCACCAAATATCGAAACTCAAAACTATGTAAGACAAACATTAACAGACACAAAACCCAAATAATTAATAGCACTATTGTAATAGGGGACCTCAATACCCCTTTAACACAAAGAGATAGGTGAACTGGATGAAAAAATCAACAAAGAAATAACAGATCTGAACCAAATATGTGAACAAATGGGCTTAATAGATGTATAAAGAGTGTTCCACCCCACATCAGAATACACATTTTTCTCAGCTGCACAGGGGACCTGCTCTAAAATAAACCACATTCTAGCCCATACAGCATACCTACCTAAATGCAAAAAAACTGAAATTATGCCATGCATATTATCTGACCACAGTACAATGAAATTGGAAATTAATGACAAAAGAACTCCAAAAACTCCATAAAGACTTCAAATTAAACAACAACCTCCTGAACAACCAGTGGGTCACAGAAGAAATTAAAGAAATTTAAAAATACCTACAAATGAAAATGTAGATACAACTTATCAGAATCTGTGGGATAAAATGAAAGCAGTCCACAGAGGGAAATTTACAGCGGTGCATTCACAAATAAGGAAAACAGAAAGAGAACAAATACATAGCCTAATGCTGCACCTCAAACTTTTAGAAAAAAAGAACAAGTCAAGCCCAAACCCCAAAGAAGGGAGGAGATTATAAAGATCAGGGTAGAAAGTAATACAACTGAGATGAAGAAAACACTACAAAAAAAAAAAAAAAAAAAAAAAAAAAAAAAAAAAAAAAAAAAAAAAAAAAAAAAAAAAAAAAAAAAAAAAAAAAAAAAAAAAAAAAAAAAAAAAAAAAAAAAAAAAAAAAAAAAAAAAAAAAAAAAAAAAGAATCAAAGAGCAGGTCCTATGAAAGAATAAATAAAATTGATAACTCCCAGCCAACCTTATCAAAAGGGAAAAACTCATATTCATGCAATAAGGAATGAGAAGGATGAAATCACTACAGATCCTACAGAAATCCAAAAGATTAGTATCTACTTTGAAAATCTTTACTCTGATAGGACAGAAAACTCAGAAAGAATGGACAGATTCCTAGAAATGTACAAATTACCAAAGTTGAATAAGAAAGATATAAAAATCTTGACCAACCCAATATCAATTAATGAGATTGAAAACGTGATTAAAAGCTTACTGACAAAGAAAAGTCCAGGCTCTGATGGATTCACAGCAGAATTTTACAAGAAATTCAAAGAAGATTTAACACCAACACTCCTCAAACTCTTCAATGAAATTGAAAACAAAGCAATTCTCCCTAACTCATTTCTGGAGGCAAATATTATAATGGATACCAAAACCAGAGAAAGACGCAAACAAGAAAGAGAACTACAGATCAATCTCCTTAATGAATATAGATGCACAGACACTCAATAAAATACTAGCAAATAAAATGCAGCAAGTCATCAAGAAAATCATACACCATGACCAAGTCGGATTCATTCCAGGAATGCAGAGATGGTTCAATATTTGCAAATCATTAGTGTTATACACCATATCAATAGAGCCAAAGACAAATACAATATGATCATCTCAACAGATTCACAAAAAACTTTTGACAAACTCCAACGTGAAGTGATGTTAAACACCCTAGAGAAAATAGGAATAGATGGTCTTTACCTCAATCTGATCAAAGCCATCTATGACAAACCAACAGCCAACATCATACTAAATGGACAAAAACTGAAAGCTTTCATTTTAAACTCAGGAACAAGACAAGGATGTCGACTGCCACCACTCTTATTCAACATAGTTCTGGAAGCATTAGCCAGAGAAATTAGGCAAGAGAGAGAAATAAAAGGAATAAGGGTAGGAATGGAAGAAGTGAAATTATCACTATTTGCAGATGACATGATACTTTACATGGAAAACTCCAAAAACTCCACAAGAAGACTCCTTGAATTAAACAACAAATTCAGCAGCGTAGCTGCATACAAAGTTACACCCAAAAATCAATGGCATTCCTATACACAAATAACAAACAGATTGAGAGAGAAATTAAGGCAACCATACCTTTCACAATAACATCCAAGAAATTGAAATATTTAGGAATCAATCTAACAAAAGAGGTAAAAGATCTATTCAATGAAAACTACAGTACTCAAAAAAGATAAATGGAAAAACATTCCTTGCTCACTGATAGGAAGAACCAACATTGTGAAAATGGCCATACTACCAAAATTGTTGTACAGATTCAATGCAATTCCCATTAAACTACCATTGGCATATCTCACAGATCTAGAAAAAACATTCCTTAAATCCATCTGGAACCAGAAGGAGACCCAGAAGAGCAAAAGCAATCCTGGGCAACAAGGACAAGTCAGGTGGAATTATAATCCCTGACCTAAAATTATACTGCAAAGCTACTGTAATAAAATCAGACCGGTACTGGCTAAAAAACAAACCACAGGATCAATGGAACAGACTGGAAGACACAGACACAACCACAACCACACTCAGCCACCTCGACTTTGACAAAGGGGCCAAATAAACTCACTAGAACAAAGGTAGCCTCTTTAATAAAGGCTGCTGGAAAAATTGGTTTGCCACCTGCCAAAGACTGAAAATACACCCAAGTCTGTCACCATGCACCAAACTCAAGTTAAAATGGATCACAGATCTCAATATTAAAACAAAAACACTAAATCTATTGGAAGAGATAGTAGGTAAAAATCTTGAAGACATTGTTGTGGCAAAAATCAGAAATCGGGTCAAACTCCGCAGGGGATCCAAAAACTCCCGGGAAGCCCCCAAATTGTTGCAGCAAAAATCAGAAATCGGGTCAAACTCCGCAGAGAATCCAAAAACTCATTCACAACAAATGGAGTTTTAATTAATTTTAATTTAGGATCAATTTGGACCGGTCATTGCCCCCCATTCCCGACCAGAGAATGTGGCACTTAACTGCCTTTGTTCTCACCTTATATACATTTTTGGTTTCCATGGTAATAGACTGGAATGTCTAGGCCTGGCCATAGTTGTTTACCTTGCACCATGTGACCAGGTCAGGCTCTGGCCATAATGATATATATACTTTAACAGTTCAGGCAAGGAGAAGAATTCCAGGACAAAGTCAGAACTGCAAAGTTAACTCTTTACAATCCCTCCAGGATGTTTCTCAAGACACATTTTGAGGCTTGTCTATCTTAAAATGTTGTGCTAAAAGTCACTGCCCATTACATTCCCCCCTCTATGACATATTTTTTTTCTTTAAGAAATACAAATTATGTCATATGATGGCGGCCTGGGCTCTACTTGACATAGAGTGGAGTTCTCCAAAATTGAGGTTTTCTATGTTGTATCAGAACGATGGACACCATAGCTTGTTGGGCACAAGGAAGGCACAGAGAATCAAGTACGGCCTGGCTAAGTCCAACAGAGTCCATCCAAGGGCGCTTGGGGTGTAGCTGCTGTGGTGTTTTTCTTGATCCATTAGACTGGAGGTCTTTCCCACTGCTGCAACTAAAATATGACTAACATTGTCAGAACAGAAGTAAGAGACATAACCATGTTAATATAATCAGTCCATTGTAGGATCCATGACAGATCTGTTGGCAGCAGACTTCACCATGGGCTCGAAGATATCTCCTTTTTTTTTTTTTTTTAATGGCCCTATGTTGCAGGATGGCATCCACAGAGGAGCTTTATAACCTGTAATACACAAACATACCCTTGTCCCCATGTTCCTAACTGTACTGGTAAACCTTATTTATTAATTTTTTTTCTACCTATTAATATCTTGTCATACTTTTCTGTTGGTTGTCTAAGACCAAGTTAAAGTGAGACCTGTACTGACTAAAATTAGTATCTTGTTACCTACGAAGGTCAGTGAACTCTCCTCAGGATTTACCTTGGAACCATGTACAATACTGCTCAGTACTTCGGTCAGTGTCAGCTGTCAGGATGAGTCACGGCCTTTGCTCAAGCAAGTTGCTTTCTGTGAAAGCTTGGGAGACCTTTTTGCCTGGTGACTCTCCTTAGGCACACTATACACCATACAATCATTTTCCTCTGTGGTCCCATACTCTCCTTGATCAGAAGGTCAGGGACTCAACCAAGTTATGATGTTGCAGCACAGATTCCCTTATATCCTGGGTGTTATTTTGACGTCAGGGGGCTTGGCCAAAATATTGGTGTTCTCTAAGCCCAATTTGTCTTTTTAATTTTTGGTCTCCAAATCTCAGTTGTTAGACATCCAGCAGAGAAGATTAATGACATTACACTCTAAGTACCTTGAAATATAAAGTACAGTCACAACTGTTAATATTTTTTTTTTTTCAATCACGGATGTTCTAAGTAGTTGACTCCCTGTGGAATGTTAACAGAACAACAGTTATATAGCTTTACAAAGACAACTGGAAGTCAAAAAAATCATACATAGCATTGTTATATAACAAGCATGATAACATTTTTACAGCCCAATAAAATAGCCTTTTTAGTTATCATTCCTACGTAATACACACAAAGTTTTATCCAACCTTTTTAAAACAGGTTATCTGTTAAGAAATTTATAACATTGTCTGGGCTGTTTACATTATATATGTTTTTGTTAAAAGAATTATCATTTGAGTAATGACCTCATGTTGGCCTGATATGAACTCCTTATTACAAATATGTGGAACTCAAGAGAAAGGCAGATTTCTAACATTATATACACAATTCTGGTTTTACATCTTAGAATACTGTACCTTTTGTAGGCATGAATACATTTAATACACCATGAAATTAGAATTTAGTTTGGTACCAATAGCATCTTTTAATCAGAAAACAAACCTTACTATCTTATTTTTGAAAATTTCACCTTTTAATAATAACCAATGTAAACATCACAATAATATATTTTGCACAATATTTATTAAGGTGTCTCCCATAAGGCTATGGAGATTATTGAGGCTCCTTATTAATGAACAAAAACTGGTTATCAATTGGAGTCCTCTATCATAATCTCTCTCTACCCTAAGGGGTTTTCATTTAATTACCTTAACCCACTTTTGCATATCCTACGAACATCCATTCATAGTTAGACACATATGACATTTATAAAACCAATTTTAACATGATTTTGATTAGCCAGCAACTTGGTAGAAGCAACTCTTTAATCTATAAACCAAATTAGATTGCAGGCACTTGTCTCAAAAATCAAAAAATATGAAAGAAGAAAATTTGTTCAGCTCAAAACAGCTGTTTACAGACTGGACAGAGACAAACAAACACAAAACAGTTTGTTTATAAATTCAGCGTGCACTCAAATATATTTTGGCCACATTGAATTATAAGTCATAGATCTCTTATAAAAATAACTTGGAAAAATAAAAACCTTTTTCCTGTAATTAATATATTTTAGTATTTTATTCCATCTTAAAAAATACCACCAACTTTTATGTCCTTCCTGTAGCTTCCAGTTTAGGCACCACCTTTACATCTATCATCACATACTCAGACCTTTGAAGTGTTTTTGTATTTTCTCTCTTAAGACTTACTATATTTTAGGTTAATATCACTTATGTAGACTTTTTCCTCTTTTTAATAGCACTTGTGGAATCCTTTTTTAAGACTTCACATAGCAAAGATATATCTAAAGAAATTATAATGATTTAAACCAGTCGTTAGGAGCTGTAGTTGGTTAGCAATCTAGGTGCAGTGCCCCTACAGGAAATGAGCAAGCATTAACATCTCTTAAGTCTTGTAATACATTACCTGATTTTTTTTTGGTGGGGGGGATAACAAAGTTCTAATGCAAGTACAGACATACTTACCCCAGTATCAATTAGGCCTTCAAAGCATTATTTATTTTTATACAACATATAGACCCATTTTACTTATTTCTTATGTAAAATAGTCTTATTCTGAGGATCTTGTCTTCTCATGAGCTCTTTATATTTAACAAAGGAAGATTTAGCTATAGGTAACAAAATCAACTGTGTTATATATTTTCTTTGTTCAAAGACCCAGAGATCCATGGCACATGTAAAAAACTTACATCTTGACAATTACCATCAATCACATTAGGCACAATAGCTATCCCTTTTAACTTTATATCAGCTTTTCC
>PVLD010029440.1:0-18073 GCA_004027595.1 Dinomys branickii
AAGACAAATGCTACTGGAGACACACCTGCTTCTTGTGAACCATAGAAACTTGCAATTAACTCCCGTTCTTTCCTTTCATTGTCCTAATGATCCTTATCTCTCACAGACTGTGTCTGGGTGTTTGTCAGTCTCTCAGCAACCTACTCCAACACCCCAGAATACAGTGTTAAGTTGTCATTGTGTTCTGTGTTCAGACTTCACACAAGGGTTTGGTGTAGGGGCCACAGCTGTTGGGTGATGTAAGATTGGGCTCCTGGCTCCTGCTTCCTGCTCTTTGGCAACATCTACCACATGTGATTCTCCACGGACCCCATGGGCTCATCCTAGCTGCATGTCCGTACCAGATATTCTGCAGCCATTTCATGCCCTCTGTGTCTCCTCCTGGAATCTGGAGAAGATATCTCTCTTTATTGCCTAAACCCCCCTAAAGAGGACACTGCTGCTCAAAGGTGAGAAGCTCCAGTCTGTACCTGTGGCCGCCTATTGTGCTTCTGTCTACTCTGACCTGAACATCAGGACATAGATCAAGAGGGTGGGGGGGTCTCTAACATTGCTCAGGGCTATGATGGCCTTTCCTGTCTACTCCCATCAGTCTAGGCAAATGGCACCAGAATTGACATCTACTCAATATTGATGGTGGCAGCAGACAGGCCAGCGAATCTTGTGCTTGGCTGCCATAGTGTCTCTGATCAGTTAATTTAGGGCTTCAGTTTAGTAATGATTTCAGGTGCACTGTAGAGGCCAGAGGAGGGGTTCCCCATGTGTCTAGTCCTTGGAGGACATCACTGTAGACCAGTGCACCCGGAGTTATCCTGGAAAGAGCACGAGGAAGTCCAAAGGGTCCAGGATCTGCTGCCAAGCGCAGCTCTCCACTTAAGGACTCAAACACACAGGGATCCCTAAAGAGGAGAGTGGCTGGCGCCCTGGCTGGGGGAAGGCAGGGCAGAGCTAAGTTCCTGCACAGAAGGCAGAGATCACCCCTCACACAGGTCAGTGGGTAGAGCAGATACAGGACCCTTACCCAGCAGGGCAGCACACCACAGGCCCTCCTGGCCCCAGAACTCCACAGACTGCTCTGTACTGTAGCCAGATGTAATGAATAAATTAGAGAAATCTGGATACTTTGTGAACTTTTGCTCCTAGAATTCAACTAGACATCCCAGGTGAACATATTACCCCAGACATACTGAATTCAACAAGGACTGTTAAGAATGAAATATGACAATACATCAGGAAAGCTAAATGGAGATGCAAATGTTCTAAATGAAATTTGAATGCAGCAGCATGAGAAATGCTGACACATGATCATGGCACTGATTTTGCATGAGGCCTGCAGGATTCTTCAGCATCAGAACAAATCTGAGCAACTTCATTGAAGATAACAATTTTTACTCTAACAGCCACTGTTAATTCCTATCATTTTGTTCTGCAACTCTCTCACTTTTATTGTTTTTGCTTTGTTGTGTTTCTCTCCATGTTGGTGGTATTTTGCTAGTGTTCTTTTTCTGTTAGTCTCTTTAAAATAAAAAAGAAGAACATCAACAATTCAAACTGTTGCATACCAAAGTCAAAGAGGAAAAAGAGCTGTTAGAATGTAACCAATACACTTTCATACATGTTTATCCAAAATCTAGCAAACTAAGAATAGATGGGGTCTGCCTCAGCATCACTAAAACCCAACACAAATGTGACACTTCAGAGAGGAAAGTGGGAAGCTCTACTACCAATGCTGCCACTGAGACAAATGAATCAGATATAACTACTTGAATGCAGCATTATGTAGGCAATCTAGTCAGCAATGTAAGGCAAAGAAATCACAGAAGTGTTCAGAAAGAGAAACATCACTATTGTTAGTCTTACATGACTGTGAAAGCAGGAAGACCAAATAATCAACTTATACTTATAGAATTAACCATGGAATTTACAAGACTGTTAGAAGCAAAAGTCAGTTGCCTTTCCATATGACTATCATGAGACTTAAAAGAGCAAACACTAGAAAACTGGGTTGGGGATGTAGCTCAGAAGTAGATCTCTGGCCAACCATGCACAAGTCATCAAGACCCAAAACACATCTTTAGGAAGATGTGTACTACCCTGAGAGGAAAAACAAAAACGCACTATAAAAGATCAAAGAAAGAGATACAATGGGTCGCATGTGCAGCTAACACTCTGTTCTTCTACTGATGCTAATGATCTCCAACTTCATTTGGTGGTGTATGGAACATTATCTGTCAACACAAATTTCTACCATGCATTTGTTCTTTCTATTTCATTTTAGTGGTACATGCTGCAGGGCACAGTGCTTCCCTCCCTGTTAGGGGTGGTCCACAGACATTACACACCTGAACTCATTTCTCATCTGTTACTATTCTCTCCATTCCCCTGCTCACATTTCCCGGTTCTCTTCCCTGATACCCATCTTTTGTCATCTTGTATTTTGCTCTCTAATTCATTTATATTTTGGCTGTCTCCTAGAAGGGAAACCAAACAATACATAATCTCATGTGTCTGATTTATCTCACTTAAAATTACAGTCTCAAGGTGCAACCATCCACCTGTAAGTTTCTTCATGAAAGAGTTAAAAACATCATATTACAATGACTCACACATATGCATATTTATAGCAGTACAAAGTATAATAGCTAAGTCTTGCAAGTGGGCTTCATGTCTACCAATACATGAATCAATCAAGAAAATGTGGCATTTGTACAATGCAGTGCTACTCTGCCATCCAGAAGGTAAACCTCAGTCATTTGTAGGGAAAAGAGTGCACTCTGAATTTATTAACTCAGCAGCACCCTAACTACAATCCGAAAGGACTTTTAAAGAACCTGATAAGCTGTTTCAAAATGTATATAGAAGTGCAAATTATCATTAACCAAGATATTTAAAGGAAAGCAATAGGAGCAGACTTGTCCTCCTAGGACCTTATTATGAAAAAACGGTGATATCAGCCAAGACATACCAAATATACCTAAAGAACAGACAGAGCCAGAAATAGAGCCATGCATTAAGGAGCATGTCAAATGAAACAAAAACAGCTGCAAGGTACAGTGTGGAAACAGTATTTTCAGTGTTGTGGAGAATGGGCATAAAGGAAGTGTATTAATTTACACTTTGTATCTCACATCTAGAATGCACTACAGGATCATAACATCTGCACAGGCAAAACTCCACAAAAAAGAAACACAAACAGACCTTTACTGCAGAACACATGTATTTGCTCCTAATAGTCTATGGCCCCTTTATGACAGGTAGTATTTATAGGAATCCTCCATTGGAGCCTGCAGGGCTTCAAATTAGGACCAGAATTTCAGACTCTGTCAAATTGCCTGCTCTAACGTGTAACTATTGACACAACACAGCTACTCCCTTGAGACAGATGGAGTGCATGCAGACCTGAGGAAAGCCTGCCTGGGAGGCTTGCTGTGACCACCCTACACCTTGTACCTATCCTCAGACCACAGGCATATAGTCCTTCCTTGAAATTGCCCAATGCTTTCTTGCATTACTTCAATACACTCTTCATTTTCCCACAATCCTTGGCTTTGCTAAAGTCTTTTAATTCCCTGGACACCAGCATTCCTAATACTTCCTTGCATGACAAATAACTGTAGATGGAAAATTGCATATTCATGCAGAAACACGTGATGCTGTGCTGGGGGTGTACTGCCCCATACCACCTACAGAACTCAGTGCATAGAGATCTGGATATGAGCAGCAAGGAGGGCTACATTGAGCAGGCAACCTGCGATGAGGCCTCCAGAATCTCAGGTGGGAATAGTGAAGACCTGGGTTGCCATTGCCCAGAAATCACACTCCAGAATATGTATGAAAATAAAATAACTTACATGCCATAAGCTATAAGGTTAAGCATTCATAGATTATACATATGTAATGTTTAATAATTGTGACATTGTCATACAATGGAATATTCAGGATCATTCATAAAAAGGAATGATATACTGAACATGGGTCAACCTTGAGAACATAGTGTTAAGTGAAAGAATTCAGCCATAAAAAGCCACATGTTGTAGATTCCATCTATATGGACTCCCCAGAAAAAGCAAATCCATGGGAACAGCAGATTCAGGATTTCTAGGTACTGGGAGGAGGGGAGAATAGTGTGTGACTATGGACAGAATGGGGTTTCCCTCAGGTGTGACTAAACTGTCATGAAATGAATAATGACAATGGTTGCACCGCATTGTGAACATAATAAACATCATGGGCAGTAAATATGTAGAATGCAGGCTATGGCAATTTTGAACAAGATGAGGCTATAAAAGTTTTTAATAACAGTATTAACATATCCACATAAACTTCTATACATATAGATGTACAGCCAACCAATACAGATACTCTCTTTCATAAACAATGTCCACATCTCTGCAACAGGTGTAGGGGACATCAAGAGGAAGGCATGTCCACAGCTTTGTTCTCTACTTGAAGGTGTTCCATCCTGATCATGTGGACCCCAAGAGCCTTCCCAGTCTCTCAGCGTTAGGTTTAACAGATACACTCTACAGCATGCAGACTGGTGATGGATTTTTTGAGGCTGCAGCTTGGAGACTAGACTGGGGCATCACAAGTCTCAATCCTGAGGCTCTGAACCTGGGGTTCCAAGTTTCAAGGTTGACCCTCAGATCCCTGGAGTCTAGGACCTGAATGGAGAACTTGCAGTGTAGGCTCTAGTTCATGCAACCTCATACCTAGAAAAGACTCCCACAGTTGGTCTGGTAGAAAACAGGAGAAATTTGCAAGGGGCCTCAAGCTCAAAAGCTCAGAACAGCTGGGAGATCATCCAGGAGAGAGCATATGTCCAGGGAGCTGGTGCTGCCACCAAGAAGAGGAGCCTGGGGCCAGAGTGAAGGAATCACGGGACAGCCAGGGTCACCTGCATGGGGTGACCTGGGGCACCCCAGGTCAGGGGAACCCCTGGTTTTGGTACAAAATAAGAAGCACAGACATTGTAAAGAAAGTCCTTCCCTGTCTTGATACAGATGTTGACACGGCCACAAAGCCGTCATGAGTGGGTGCAGGAGTAACAAAAACAGGAGGGCTGCATGTGAGCAGAATAAGCAGCAGATTTAGGACTTGAAGAATGGTCACGAGTGGAACTGTTGTATTCAGAATAGAGCACAGCTAAGGTGGGTGACTCCTAAAGACAGAAAAGGATTCACTGCACATATGTACTTGGGTGGTTTTGTGTGCATCCTGATTGTGAGAGAAAAAGAAAGAGAAAATTAGAGAAGTGTGAATAAATTTGACATAGAATTCACAAGATACTTTAAGAGTGAATAGAAAATCAAGCTGAAAGACAAAATATTATCTTTAAAATTAAAAATATCCTAGTAAAAATATGATTTAAGCTCTAAAAATGTAAGGTGACACTGGACAAAGCTGAAGAGAATATCAAGATGTGTCAGAAGAAATGACTCAGAGAAAGAGAGAGAGAGGGAGAGAGAGAGAGAAGCAGATACCACAGGCGATTTGTGGAGATAATTGGGAAGCAGGAAGAGAGAGACATGAAGACCCCAGGGACAGGGGACCAACAAACCCCTCAGGGCTGAATTGGTTACTCATCAAAACCATGATCCATGCTTTCTTCAGGGACAGCCGAGGACTTCACAGTGGTTTTCACTAAAACGGATGACTCCTCTGGCCTTCAGAAGCACAAGTACCTAAAAGGAAGACAAAGCTTCGTGTTTGCTTTCTGAATCTCTGAGTCACGCCTTTGTCTCCTGTGAAAAGAGGCGCAGCCCTCAGTCAGGGCACAGCTGTCGAAAAGCTGACACTACAAGGTTATTTAGCCCTAAATCTGCTCAGGTTAGTTCATAGCCCTTGAAGGCTAAGGACACCACGATAACACATTTTCTAAGATGTCAACTATGCTGAAAAAAATCTCAAGGCTCCTCAAGGTAAGGCGCTCTTGGTTCACAGTCTCCTATGACTGGGACCCCCCCCAACAGTAGACAGTCATCCCATTCAAACCAAACTCTCCCTTGGATCATGAGACTTCAACTCCACTGAAGTAGCCACGGTTGAGATAAGGATCAGCAGGAACCCAGCTCAGAGCACCCAATGTACCAGGAGCACCCAGCTCTTCAAACCCACAGCCACTGCCCTCTCTCCAGTAGAAGCCTCTGCCCTGGCATCTCCTACTCTGCTTTGTCAGAGGATCCACTTGATGTTTCTCAGTGCCTCAAGCTAACGCCCTGACAACTTCTCTAACTCACGACTAGAGCTCTTGCCTATACAGTCAGGCTTTTGTTTTAACTCTATGTCCATTATCACCAAAGCAAGGACACACACCAGCAGGTACCAGGGGGAGGGCTGAACAGCCCTGCAAAGAGTAGAGTCCAGAGAGGAAAACAGTGCTGAAATCCATGGTAAAACTGCAAGAAAATGGGACCAGAGGGAGCCTAATGTATGCAGTGTGACAATAAAGGTCCTTGACCACAGATATACTAGACCATGGAATACCCAAACAAAGAGAAGATATTAAAGGAAAAAACATCAAAACAATCCATATCACATCACAGCTTGCAGTTAAGGCTGTTTCCTTCAATTTCATGCTGTCTCATTATCCCCACACTGAGCAGTGTCAACAGGAGCACATTTGAACAATGAGGAGACTCTCAGGGAGTACAGCAGGGTGGGTCAAGGAACTTTCCCCCGACCCTTCACCATCCTCTTGGGGTGCACAGGGCTGCAGATGGAGTCAAGAGCCAGTCAGGTCCAGGTGATGGGGCCTCAGAAAACACTCGGGGTTCCCAAGGAGGCAAGAAACCAACCCAACTCTGAAGGGACAGCAGCCCCAGCCTATCCAGTGACCCTCCTGGCCTCTGCCAGGACCTCATCACTGGGCTCTCAGCTCTATCTTTTCACCTTCCCTTTATGAAATAATACACCAGAAAGTACCAGCATCTCCTCAAGATTGGTGAACCAGGCTAACAGATGCTGGGGCCTGGAATGGAGGAACAGATGTATGGCTGGCAGGTTAGGAGGGCAGGTGACAATGGGGGATTGTGATCAGCCTGCTGTCTGGACTGGTGGTCATGGCCTGAGCCCTCCTTGTGTGCTTCTGGGTCACACCATTGACAGCTCAGTCCCCTTTGGAACTCTGCACTGAGCTCAGGTGGAGTGCAGCCGAATGTAACTGAGGAGGGGTTTGGTGGGTGTTTGAGACCAGGGTTCTCCTGGGAGCCCTGCACACTTGCACATGGTTTTAGAGGAAATAGAAAATGACCAGGGCAACAGCAGCCAAATGGAACAGTTAGTTCATAGCCTAAGGCAGGTACAAACCTGCCTGGAGTGTTCCAGAATTTGAGATTTGCTTTGGCTGAAACTGAGGTAGGGTGTGCACACCAGCACTGGTAGATGCCTAGGAAAGGAAAATATACTGCCTGTGGTGCTGCACGCACAGAAGCCCAGCCCTCTGGGAAACTGAGGCAGGAGCATCCCAAGTTTGAGACCAGCATGAGCAACTGCACGAAGTAATGACGCTCTAACTCTAAATAAAAGTGAAGAAAGATGCTTTGGGACAGAGCTCAGCGAGAAGAAAATGGAGTCAATTGCTAGGACCACACACACACACACACACACACACACACACACACACACAGACTGTCTTCATTTCATGTACATTTCCTTAAATTAATGTAGATTTATTTTACAGCTAAGTATTTCCAAGACAAAGAATCCAAAGCAGAATGTCCAGGAGACAAGAGCCTAAGAGGGAGCAAAGAGCAGTGGATTGGAGGCATCAGAACTGAGAGACAGAGAGGAGAGCGTCTGGCCTGAGGCAGTCACTGCCTGCAGGGTCCCACCCCACACTGCCCTCCTTTGTCACTGCCCGGAGCCAAGCTCACTGTGCCCTCATGTGATTAGAAGCAGGACAGGCAGGGGCGCTGTGCCCAGGATTCTAATCTCTCAGCCTTCAGGCTCTAATGTTGCAACAGCCCCAGGGCAGGCCATCCCCCACCGCCATCTTTATAAGACCCACGAAGGCTCTGAGAGTCAGCAGCTCACAGATCACAGCCCCGCACAGGACAGCCAAGCCCTGAGCCCCAAGAGCTGAAGCCAGGTGAACAGCCCTGCGAACTCCCAGCACAAGGCTTGCTCTGTGCTTCCTCCCCTTTGAGTTCCAGCCTCTTTCTAGATTCTGTGCTGCTGGGTGTGTGTCTCCCTCTCTGCCTTAGTCCATCGCTTTGACTCAGTGTAGAGTGAGGGCTTTGAGATCCTGCTGCCTCCGGAGCACTGGATTTATAGGCGGTGCCATCATACCCAGTTCCGGTGAGGTTTTAAGAGAACAGATAGTGCCCTCTCCACATGTTTCTCAGCCTGTCTGTGTCTGTACCCTCTGTGCATGGGGATAATATCAGGACCTGGCACCTGAAACGGCTGTGAAAGTGAGTCACCGTGTGTCTGGTGTTGGTGCGATGCCTGGCAGAGGGCTGTGCCATGAAACTGTGCTGAGAGCACCTTTATGTCCATCTCAGTCTCTAACAGCTTTGTGACTCTGAAACTTCTGTGTCTGGGCCCCAACTTCCCTGCTCCAGCGTTCAGCCTCAGTCTTGGCCTCTCTGTCTCATTCCCCAATTGCCCCGCATTCCTCAGCCTCCCTGCCTCCTCTGTCCTGAAGGCACAGCTCACACTGTCTTCTCGGACCTGACTGATGAATGGGCCTTTTGGTTGTACCTACAGCAGGGTTGGTGGGAACCAGGTGGCATGGTGTGTAAAACACCCTGCAGTACACTGGGCTGGGCCGAGCCAGTAAGCTCCCCAGCCACCAGTCATCAGGAGGCAGGGGGATGGCTCAGTGCCATTGGGGGCTGGGGGTGTCCTGGGTCCTTCCCCAGCAGAGCATGGATAGATATCAACAATGCATAGGCTGAGAATCTCTGCCTTATGCTACGGTTCCTCAGCCAGGGTCTCAGAGTCCGGGCTGCACAAGTTCTTTTCTAGCTGCTCCTGGAAGAGGGTGGGAGGCCCCAGAGTCACCGGTCTCCTCCCCAGCAGGTGCTGACATGCGGACCACAGCAGAGGCCCTCTGGCTCTGTTTCCTGGAATGCATCCTTCATACAGCCGCAGGTATCTGAGTTCAGGGTGCATGCTACCCTGTGTGCTCCCAAAATGGGTAATCCTGCCCTGCCCATAGCCCACCTGGGGGTCTGCATGGCACCAGGGTAGAAACACAGCTTGTGGAGAGACAGTGACTTGATTCAGAACCGAGCTCTGGTACTTCTTATCTGACAAAGCCCTTAATGTCTGTGTGCCTCAGTATCCCCACCTCCCACCGTTACCTGAAAGCAGGTTACATAATACAGTGTAAATGCCCGTCCTTCTCAGAATCTGGCCCCTAAGTGAGCATCCAGAGGTGAGCTCTAATTAGCACTGCAAAAGCACTATGCATGCACCTCCTCCCCAGCTGGCAGAGGAGTGTGGCAGCTGCCCCCTTCCCTATACAAGTCACTGCTCCTGAGCCCCTGGAGGTGGCCCTGCAGAGGGTTGGGATTCAGATATGGTAAGAAGTGTTCCCCAGGGACTGATCTCTGTGCCTGGCTGCTCACTCTGTGTGTCCAGTAGTTGTAGGCAGATTCGTGGTGCCCTCTGTCCTTTGCTTGGAACTAAGGCTCCTCCTGGGGAAGGGTGCCTGTGTGGTGACACTGGGTCTCTGTCACTGGGGTGGTGGATCACAGCATAAAGCCTCGGACTCAGAGGAGGAATCTGGCCTTGGAATTGCCCTTTTGAGTCTGAGAGGTGGAGCCTCAGACCTTGCCCCTGCTTGGCTCTCCTGATATAACTTGTGCCTTCCTAACCCTGACCCACGTGAGACCTACCACATACACCACAGGGTCAGTTACCGAATCCCACAAGACCCCACCCACCCACTGTATCCACTGTGTGCTCATCCTGCCCACAGTACCTGAGATTCCTCCCGCCAGTAACAGCAGTCACTTCCGACATGTGCTGCACCAGGTCAGCAAACGCATCTCTGGTGGCTATGAGTGTGTTCCACACTCACAGTCCTCGCAAGTGGCCCTGTTCTACAATGGCTCTTTAGACTGCTCTGGAGTTCTGGTGCATCGGCAGTGGGTGCTGTCTGCTGCACACTGCTGGAAGAGGTGAGTGAGTGTGGAGGGTGGTAACTGCAGTGAGGGGCGGGGCCCAGGCTGGGTTTGAGCAGAGAGGGCTGAGTCTTTGCCCAGGGTGGGGTTCCAACATTGCAGGGAAGCTGGGCCAGGATGTGAGGCCCAGCCTCAATGGCCATGACCAGGGCTGAGACTTTGAGACACTAGGCCTGGAGCAAGGCTGGAGCTACAGTCAAGGGGAGGCCTGGTAGGGAGGTCCACTTCCCCAGGCTGGAGAAACATTCACATCTCTTTGCTGGGTCTGAAGAATCCACATATAGTGAGAGAAACCACGTAGGACCCTGGGCATAACCCGAGGATGAAAGTGCAGAGGAGGAGATGGCCTGAGAGAAGCAGGCTTGGATCTCAGTTCAGCCTCTAGGAGCCTGGTGGAGTAGACAAGGGACCTCTTGTCACTGGGTATAAGGGGCCTGGGGGGAGGCCAAGGAGACAGGTGAGGACAGAGCCAGGTGGGTGGGACCGAGGTGCGCACGGGGCTGCAGGGCTGGGTATAGGGAGAGACAACGCAAGAGCTCAACTATCGGGAGAAATATCTTAATGTCTTATATTAAACAAATTAATGCCAGTGCATACATCCGTGATGAACAAAATATCCACATTTCAGTAAACAGGATCCTTTGTGTACGTAGCTAGGAGGAGGTGCACCTCAAAGGCTGTCTTCCTTCAATTTCTGATATCTTGTGCATCCTGGACTTTTTGCATTAATTCTGAATTTTAAAATATTATACTGAACCACTGCTCATTGCTTTTTCTGTACACTAGTGGCTCCCTCAATTGACACCTTAGACAATGTTTCTCTTACCCCAACCCTACTTTTCATGATCAGAGGCTAAGTTGGGAGCAGGGGTTGGTGTGGGATTTGGGTGCTATTAAAGTGGGGATGAGGCTGGCCCCAGGGACAGCTCTGTGCGGAGTGGAGGGCAGAATGGGAATGGGGATGGGACTTATCAGGTTAAAAAAAACCCTTAGCTTTTGCAGGCTGATCATGACCACAATCTCCCCTGCAAATGGTCAGAGAAGGCTGACATAAATGAGACACCTGACATGATTCCAGGGCCCCAGGAGGGTCAAATTCTCTCACAGCTTGGATATTCTCTGGGTTGAGACAGAGACTTCTCTGGGAAGCCCATATTTATTTGGTTTTCAAACAAAGAAAGAGGATACTCAAGAAAACACGGTACTCTAGTAGGACCTTGGGAGAATATTCCCAGTAGAAAATTATGACAATCAGGAAAACTACCGTGTTTTCAGTGTGGTATTTCTTGTAGGAACTGTGGAGTCTGAAGCTGCGGTCTCCTTCTCATCCACTGGGAGTGGAGGAAAGGATCCCCAGCTGTGGCCTGGTCTTGTCCCTGGAGGTGTCACAGTTTCTGAGGCGAATTCAGGCCTCATCAGTGACCAGTGACTCATAGAGATTCACTTAGCATGAGTGCACTGCCCATCCCCAGACAAGTTGCCTAAGCTTCGGAAAACTCACAAGCAAACATGGAAAGCCAATTGTTAAATATTTTTTATTTTTAAATGTATAAAAACAAACAAAGAAAGAAAACAATAAAGAACAACAAGAATAAAAGGAAAACATTAACAAAAACACAAGAGCAGTGCAATCAAAATTGAATTATAGACAAAGCGACAGGGAATCACCAATGGTTGCTGCACTACACATTGATAACTATAAAGTGTATCCTCCTGAAATCACATATAGACACATAATCTTGATCAAACAATCATGATCTGTTCCTTACCATAAAGCAACACAGGTCAACAGTGGCACCAGATTAGCCATTCTGCATATACATACATAGATACATATTTCTCCCTTTCTTCCTCCACTCATCCCACTTGCTCCTTCCTTTGGAACAGGTTCCCTTCATACCTCCCAATCTATATTTTCACCTTCAGATTCCTACACCAGTGATACAATATGTTGCCTGCGCATGAACCTCTGATCTATTTCACTTATGAATATGGTGTCCAGTTGTGACCATTTGCCTACAAAACTCCCAAATCTGTCTTTCTTCATAGCTGAGTAATATTCCATTATATAAAAATGCCACATTCTTTTAATGCAGTCCTCTGTGGATGCACTTTTGGGTTGCTTCCACAATTTAGCTCTGACAAATTGTGCTGCTATAAACATGGGTACACATATATTGTGGTGATATGATGCTTTCAGATGTTCTGGGAAAATACCCAGAAGGAGAATAGCTTTGTTGAATGGGACCTCTAGACCAAGTTTGGTAAGGAATCTCCAAACCGATCTCCACAGTGGTTTCACCAGTCTGCATTCCCACCAAGAGTGCAGAAGAGTTCCTATTTCTCCACAGCCTCGGCAGCATTAGTCATTGGATATTTCTTAATGCTGGCCAATCTTAATGAGATGAGATGAAATCTCAATGTTGGTTTCACTTGCATTTCTCAAATGACTAAAGATGTAGAACATTTTCTCTTTTATTTATTTGTCATTTGTATTTCGTTATCTGAGAAGTGCGTATTCATCTCAGATGCCCATTTCTGGATTGGGTCTTTGAATTTGGACAGGTTCATGTTTTTCAATTCTTTGTATGTTCTAGATAGAAGATCTTTGTCCGAGGGACAGCCAGCTAGGATTTTTTCCCAATTTGTGGATTTCTTTTCACTTTGCTGATGATTTCTTTAGATGTGCAAAAACTTTTCAGTAAGATGAGGTCCCAGTTATTGATTCTTTCAAGCGTTTCCCTTGCAGTTTCATTTTTGTTCATGAACTCTCTGCCTAATGTCTTCAAGATTTTTACCTACTTTCTCTTCCAATAGATTTAGAGTTTCTATTTTAATATTGATTTCTGTGATCCACTTTGACTTGAGTTTGGTGCATGGTGATAGACTTGGGTCTATTTTCAGTCTTTGGCAAAAGGCAAGCCAATTTTTCCATTTTACCATTTATCAAACAGGCTGTCTTTTTTCCAGTGAGTTTGTTTGGCCCCTTAGTCAAATATTAGGTGGCTGAGTGTATTTGTGGTTATGGCTGCATCTTCCAGTCTGTTCCATTGATCCTCAGGTCTGTTTTTGAGCCAGTACCAGGTTGATTTTATTACAGTAGCTTTGTAGTATAATTTCAGGTCAGGGACTGTGATTCCACCTGAGTTGTCCTTGTTGCCCAGGATTGCTTTTGCTATTCTGGGTCTCTTCTGGTTCCAGATGAATTTAAGGCATGTTTTCTCTACATTTGTGATGTATGCTAGTGGTAGTTTAATGGAAATTGCATTGGATCTGTGTAACAATTTTGGTACTATGGCCATTTTCACAATGTTGGTTCTTCTTAGCCATGGGCATGGAACGTTTTTCCATTTATTGAAATCCTCTTTGATCTCTTTTTTCAGAGTACTGTAGTTTTCATTGAATAAATTCCTTATAACCTTTGTTAGACTGATTCCTAAATATTTCAATTTCTTGGATACTATGGTAAAAGATATGGTTTCCTTAATTTGTCTCTCAGACTGTTTGTTGTTTGTGTATAGGAATGCTATTGATTTTCGGGTGTTGACTTTGTATCCAGCTACTCTGCTACTCTGCTGAATTTGTCTATTAATTGAAGGAGTATTCTTGTGGAGTTTTGGGGGTCCTCCATGTAAAGAATCATGTCATCTGCAAATAGTGATAGCTTTACTTCTTCCTTTCCTATCCTTATTCCTTTTATTTCTCTATCTTGTCTAATTGCTCTGGCTAATACTTCCAGAACTATGTGGAATAGGAGTGGTGACAGTGGACATTCTTGTCTTGTTCCTGAGTTTAAAGTGAAAGTTTTCAGCTTTTGCCCATTTAGTATGATGTTGGCTGTTGGTTTGTCGTAGATGGCTTTGATCAGATTGAGGTAAAGGCCACCTATTTTTATTTTTTCTAGGGTTTTTTTTAACATGAATGCATGTTGGACTTTATCGAAAGGTTTTTCCACATCTATTGAGATGATTATGTGGTTTTTGTCCCTGGCTCTATTGATATAGTGTTTTACATTAATTGATTTGCAAATACTGAACCATCCCTGCATTCCTGGAATGAATCCAACCTGCTCATGGTGTATAATTTTCCTTATGATTCGCTGCATTCTATTTGCTAGCATTTTGTTGAGTATTTTTGGATCTATGTTTATTAGAGAGATTGGCCTATAGTTCTCTTTCTTGGTTGGGTCCTTCTCTGGTTTTGGCATCAGTATAATACTTGCCTCCATAAATAAGTTAGGGAGAATTGCTTTCTTTTCAATTTCATTGAAGAGTTTGAGGAGTGTTGGCATTAAATCTTCACTGAATGTTTTATAGAATTCTGCTGTAAATCCATCAGGGCCTGGGCTTTTCTTTGTCAGTAAGTTTTTAATGATATTTTCAATCTCATTAATTGGTATTGGGTTGTTCAGGATTTTTGTACCTTCCTGATTCAATTTTGGTAGTTCATACATTTCTAGGAACCTGTCCATTCCTTCTGAGTTTTCTATCCTATGGGCATAAAGATTTTCAAAGTAGGTATTAATGATCTTTTAAATTTTTGTGGAATCTGTAGTGATTTCATCCTTTTCATTCCTTATTGCATGAATTAGAATTCTTTCCTTTCTTTTTCTGATAAGCTTGGCTTGGGGTTTATCAATTCTACTTATTCTTTAGAAGACCCAACTCTTTGATTCATTTATTTTTTTTGTAGTGTTTTCTTCACCTCAATTGCATTAATTTTTGCCCTGAATTTTATAATCTCCTTCCTTCTTTGGGCTTTTGGTTTGGCTTGTTATTCTTATTCTAAAGTTTGAGGGTAGCATTAGGCTATTTCTTTGCTCTTTTTCTGTTTTCTTTATATGTGAGTTTATCGCTATAAATTTCCCTCTGAGGACTGCCTTCATTGCATCCCACAGATTCTGGTAGGTTGTATTTGCATTTTCATTTGTTTGTAGGTAGTTTTTAATGTCTTCTTTAATTTCTTGTGTCACCCATTGGTTATTCAGGAGGTTGTTGTCGAATTTCCATGTGTTTATTGGGTTTTTGGAGTTCCGTTTGTCATTAATTTCCAATTTCATTGCACTGTGGTCCAATAATATGCATGGGATAATTTCAGTTCTTTTGCATTTAGGTAGATATGCTCTATGGGCTAGAATGTGGTCTATTTTAGAGAAAGACCCATGTGCAGCTGAGAAAATGTGTATTCTGATGTCGGGCTGGGGATATAGCTCAGTGGAATAAGCGCCTGCCTAGCAAGCGCAGGGTCCTGAGTTTGATCCCCAGTACCACCAAAACAACAACAAAAAAAAGTGTATTCTGATGTTGTTGGGTGGAACCCTCTGTATACATCTACTAAGTCCATTTGTTCACACTTTTGGTTCAGGTCTGTTATTTCTTTGCCAAGTTTTTGTCCAGTTTGTCTCTTTGCATCAAAGGGGTGTTTAGGTCCCTTATTACAATAGTGTTATTAATTATTTGGTTCTTGATGTCTGTTCAGATTTGACTTATAAAGTTTGGTGCTCCAGTATTTGGTGCATAAATGTTTAGGATTGTTATTTCTTCCTCCTGCAGCTTTCCCCTAACTAGTATGTAATGGTCTCCTTTATCTCTTTTGATTGTTTTTGGATTGAAGTTTACATTATCTGCAAACATAATAGCTACCACTGCTTTTTTCTGGGAATCTGTTGCATGGAGAATTGTTTTCCATCCTTTAACTTTCAGTTTGTGGATTTCCCTTTGTGTAAAATGTTTTTCCTGTACACAGCATATCATTGGATTTTGTTTCTTAATGCACTCTGCCAGTCTGTGTCTTTTGACTGGTGAATTTAGGCCATTTATATTAATGGTTATAACTGTTATATGTTGGCTATTCTTGGCATGCTATTTACTTGTTGTTACTTTCCTATTTTTGCTATCTGTTTACTTGCTTGTTCTGCTTAAAGTTTCCTTTCTATTTTTGTTCTTGAGATTGTGGTCTCTTTTTTCTCTGTCAAGAATTTCTTTTAGTGCTTTTTGTAATGTTGGTTTGGTACTCATGAAGTTCTTCAGTTGGTGTTTGTCATGGAAATATCTTATTTGTCCATGGAATTTGAAGGATAGTTTTGCAGGATACATCAGTCTGGGTTGGAAGCTGTTTTGTCTGACAATCTGTAATATTTCACTCCAAGCTCTTGTTGACTTCATGGTTTCTGTTAAGAAGTCTGCTGTGATTCGGATGGGCTTTCCTTTATAGGTGATCTATTTCTTTTCTCTAGCAGCCTTTATTATTGTGTTCTTTCACTGGATGTCTGGGATCTTGACTATTATATGTCTGGGTGTGGCTTTATTTGGGTTATGGCTCATTGGGGTTCTATATGCTTCGTTTAACTGCACTTCAGTATCTCTTACCGTGTTTGGGAAATTTTCTACTATTATTTCTGCAAATATTCTTTTTATATCATTTGTGTTGCCTCCTGCTGTTTCACTGACTCCTATTACTCAGATATTATTTCTTTTTGCCTCATCTTGGAGCCATTGGATTGATTTTTCCTCAATCCTTTTTGACTTTAAGAGATCCTTCCTTTCACGGTTGCTAACTGCCATGCTGTCTTCATGATCTGAAATTCTATGTTCAGCTTCACTAAAGCGGTTTTGCAAGCTTTCTTTTTTTTTTAATTTAAAAAAAATAAAAGTACAAAAACATACTAACAAACAGACACCAATTACCATAAAAAATAGTACAGTCGGGCTGGGGATATAGCTCAGTGGAATAAGCGCTTGCCTAGCAAGCGCAGGGTCCTGAGTTTGATCCCCAGTACCGCAAGAAAAGAAAAAAATAGTACAGTCACAACTAATCTACAGACAAGGTGACATGGTCTCAACAGTGGTTATTGCTTTATCCATTGATATCTTCGAAGTGTAAATATATGAACCCATATACAGACATGCAAATTTAGTCAGAAAATTAATCTTCTCAACAACAGAAAAAATACAAAAACCAAAAATCCAAAGACAAAAAACAAAACAGGCAAACAACAACAACATCAACAACAACAACAAAAAACCCGCCAATAGTTGCTGCTTTGCATATTGATATCTTTGAAGTGTGTGTTCAGGATAACACATACAGACATACAAGATTGATCAAATAACCCGTCATCGATTATTCCTTAGCATTAAGTGATATAATACAATAGTAGAACCATGTTAGCCCTCCTGCATATATGTATATTCATATATACATACATACATTTTTGTCTCTTTTTTTTCTCCTTTCCCTCGTCCCATATGTTCTTTGTTTTAGAACAGATTTCCTTCAAGACTCTTAGTTTATATTCCCACGCTCGGGTTCTTACACCAGTGATACAATACGTTGCCTGCACATGTATCGCTGATTGATTTCACTTATAAGTATGGACTCCGGTTTTGACCACTTGCCTACAAAGTCCCGAAAACTGTCTTTCTTTATAGCTGAATAATATTCCATTATATAGAAATGCCACAATTTTTTAATCCAGTCTTCTGTGGATGGACACTTGGGTTGCTTCCACATTTTAGCTATTAAAAATTGTGCTGCTATAAACATGGGAGCACATATATCAGAGTGATATGATGTTTTCAGATCTTCTGGGAAAATACCCAGAAGAGGAATAGCTAGTTTAAATGGAACCTCTAGACCTAGTTTGAGGAGAAATCTCCAAACGGCTCTGCACAGTGGTTGCACTAGTCTGCATTCCCAACAGCAGTGTAATAGAGTCCCTATATCTCCACAGCCTCGCCACCATCTGTTATTGGATGACTTTTTCATACTGGCCAGTCTTACTGGGGTGAGATGAAATCTCGATGTTGTTTTTATTTGCATTTCTCGAATGACTAAGGATGTGGAACATTTTCTCATATATTTATTTGCCATTTGTATTTCTTTGTCTGAGAATTGTGTATTCATCTCAGATGCCCATTTCTGGATTGGGTCTTTGAATT
>PVLD010029441.1:0-18069 GCA_004027595.1 Dinomys branickii
AAGAAAGAAAGAAAGAAAGAAAGAAAGAAAGAAAGAAAGAAAGAAAGAAAGAAAGAAAGAAAGAAAGAAGCGAGCGGGAGGGGAGGGAAAAGGAGGGCAGGGAGAAGAGAAGGGAAGGGACCAGGACATGGCAGATCCAAAGAAACAGCCATAAAGGCTTACCGACTGGGTCATGCTTGCTAACAGGTTTGAGATCTGACTGCTCTAAGCTTCCAAAGGCCCCAGCTCACACACTCTGAATTCTGCCCAACCCAGGAGGCTTCATCCTCTCACAATGGCCACAGTCACTGATAGTTACCAGGAGAAATCCAAGCAGGCGCACACCCAAGATTCCTGCAGTGTTTGGAAAATGTGACAAATACAGATGGTGCATTCTGAGAGGTACGTAAACACATGGTTTTCTAGTAGGAAAAAGCCCTAGCAAGGCACAGTGGAGATGTTCCCTGACATTTCGAGAATGTCAGTGTCCACAGATGGGAGGAACAGGAGCAGGCAGAACTGAACTTCTGCAGAAGTTATAGCTCAGGGAATGTGTTATCCACTGAGTGCTAATCATTACTTATAAATGAATATTTTGTATGAGGGTAAAATTTCCTCTGTTAATATTTCTATTTCCCTTAACCTTTTGTAAGATGTTTTGTTGTTATGGTTCACAATTAACCTCTGACACTGAAGAGTGACCTTAATGATTGGAAAAACAGTAGCGCTTTGGCAGGAACTTTTCTGTTTCTGTTTGTCCTTTTTCTTAGTTGCACCTTTAAAAATTTGCTTGTTATCTCAAACTGTTCATGCAACCTGGAATTCTGCGTGTGTACTCAGTATGTGTGTGTGTCACTGAGTGTGTACCTTACCTCTAAAGCTAAGTGGAAGCCTAAGCATGCAACTGAGGCTTCAGTACATAACAACTGCTGCTCACCTTCAGTTCTATAGCTCTGCGGTTCCCATAAACAAAATTCTCAGTAATGGAGAAGATATTTAAAATTAGTGTCCACATTCAAGTGTCCAGTGTTTCACTCCTGTATTACTCCTCCTCAATCAAAATACACCAGTACTAATATTGAGTTCCTTTGTATTAAGATGTGACCAACATTGTTTCAATACCAGACCAATACTCCTTAACATCTGGCTTATGAAAGATAATTAAAACCACTTTGTCACAGTAAAAAGTAGTCATTACAATTATGAAGCTTTTGTATTCTCAGTCCTGCCCACAATTAGGGAAAAAGCTTTCAATTTTCGATGATTCAATTTATTTCTGCTATTCCTCCCGTTCTTCTTTGACAATGAAAAGTGCCTGTGTCTTTAGACTACGAAGTGCTTTGTGCTAAGTGGAATAGAGAAGTGAAGTTGTATTTCAACTAAAATCCTCTAGGGGGATGATCAGTTAGAGAATTGCAGGAAAGTGAGGAAATATAGACATGGATTTAAGAAGCGCTTACTCTTGTTGATGTTTTGATAGAAATGCATGTGTCAGAAGGAAATAGTATGGAAGATATTTGAGTTTTTACACTGTCTGATAGAAAACGAATCAGGTGTAAGCAGACACTGTCTTACTTCAGTGTGTTTTCCTGCATCTCCCTTGGTGCTCCGGGCTTTGGAAAGAGAAGGGCCTTACTTCTGTGCCCCCAGGCACCTTGCTGAGCCTCCCACTCACCTCAGCGCTGAAGAAGCCTCCAAATCAGTTGAGCCTATTCGGAGACCTGCACAGAAACCAAAAAAAAAAATCCAGGATTCCTTAAAATCTAGCTGGTAAGATTGCTTTTTAAAGGTGCCTACTTGATACAATCTCATGCGGTTTATTGTCCTCATCTGTGGTTTGTGTCCACCCCAGCTGGGCTTCCTGTTCACGTCCTGCCCCCTCTCTGCACTTTGCCCCTTCCCCTCTCCTTCCCGCTCCCCTGGCTTCTTCACCTGGGTAATTAGGTGCTTGCTCTGGTCCCCAACATGCTAGATGACAAAAGGAGGAGCCCAGCCTTCAGTTATTTGCAAAGAATTTGAGTTCTCAATTTTACAGGATATCTCAGTGTTCTATTGCTGCACAACACAGTACCGTGTATTTAAGGTAAGAACAAAACAAACATGTCCATATCCTGCAGTTGTGTGGATCAAGAGTCCAGGGACACTATAGCAGGCTCTGTACTCGGGGTTTCATGGGATGTGGCCTCACATAGAGACTATGTAGGGGGTCTGTGTGCCAGTTCACTCGAGTTGTTGGTATAACTCACTCTGTTTTTTGTAGGGTGAGGATCCAGGTTCCTGCTTGGTTTTGACTGGTATGGTAGTTTATGGGAAAGGCTGCCCTCTGCTCTAGGGGTTGCCCAAGTCCTTGATATGTGTTCTTCCCAGCGGAGACCCTCATTTATCAACACATCACAGAGCTTCTGCAGCATGAACCTGCTCGAAAATGGCGTGTTGTGTGGACCAGAAGCAAGTCACAGGGCCCACCCACGCTCTAGGGAGGGTAATTACACAAAAGAGGCGGGGATACTAGAAACCACATTTTACTCCATCTACTATAGGGGAGTTAGTAAGAATGACACATGAAATATAAATATATAAAATACCTCCACTGCCTAAAATTTATCTCTGAGAAGGGTTGCAGGTTAAAAACAAGCTTAAATGTAAACTAATATGTTGACACATTGTATGTTGTTTAAATATAATAGATATGCTCAGGATGGACTCTGTCTTAAAAACTGAGATTCCGTCTAAGGAAGCACACATAGGAGTACATGATGAGCTCCTTTCCAGCCTCACAGCTAGCACAGAACGAGTCCGCTCTCATTAGATACAGAGCTAGGTTTACCGGGTTCACTCTCATTGAAATGTTGGGCTGGACTGTTCTTAGGTATAGGGGATCTTCTGTTCACTCTGGGTTTCTGACATCCTCCTTGCCCTCTGCTTTAACGCCGATAGAATCTCCACAGTTATGAAGAAACATCACCAAACATTGCAAGTATCATAGCAACAGGGGCAAATTCAAGCCCACTCTTGAACATTGTATAAAATAACTACCACTGTATAAAATAAGTTCCGCCCCTAGGTGTCTGAACTTGTGTGTGATGTCGTATCACAATGCATAGACCGCAACTTCACAGGGCAGCTCCGCATCCTAGCAGGATTTGTCCTCCTTCTGGAGACGTAGCTGAGTCCTCATCAGTAGTCATCTTCAGTGCACCATTTCATCAAGCTATGGGTTACACACGCAAACCTGTAAACATCAGGAAAGTTGGCCTTCTCCTTGCCTATTTTACTGTAAAATTAATTCTTGGGTAGGAATGTTGTGCAGGATACCATAGCATACAAGAAAATAATCCGTTCAGTGACTCCACAGGTGGTGATACTGAGATAAACATGGCAGAGGGAGAATCCAGACCCATACCCAGAGGAAGTGTGTGCTTCACAACCAGTCATCGCTGGTGCCTCTGTGTCCTCAGCCTGTCAATAACATATTACTTGCTTGTTCTCTGAGCAATGAGGCTGCGAAGAAGCCTCAACAGTGCTCTCTGTTCTTGAAGACCTGGGTGTCTGATAGTGCTTAAGAGCCGGATGAGCCTTCATAAAGACTGTTGTCAAGTTTATTCACACCTCCATCTCTGGCTCCACAGCTCCATTAGCCTGTTTCACGAGCACTGTGCAGGGTGGGGAGGCCAGCCAGCTGATGCCAGCAGAGGAGCCATCTGGTCCACCTGATCACTGGGAGGCCCTTTCAGTGAGGATACTTTGAAGATGGATTTCTGTGATGTGCTTACATTCTGTGACCATCCCAAGAAATTCATCAACCTATCTTTACTGGGCCTCCATTCATTCCAAGTCCATGAGACTCTTACTGAGTCTTTAGACACTTCTAAAAGAAAATGCTATAAATGCATACTTTGAGCTATTTATATTTACTAGGCAAGCTTTGCACAGTAGCAGTATCGTAGCCAATGAGGTTTATCCAAGGCATGATTATTGCTAATTATTGCTAATATATTACTAGGTAAATGGAAAAACTACTTGAAAATGTGCCCCTTGCGGGACCTTCCTTTCAAAGTCATCCTTTGGAGCTATAATGCCACAGGATTCCACTTCCATCTAGCACCGAAGTATCAGCTGAGAGGATCTGCAACTGAAGCAAAGCCTAAGTATCTTCCTCCATAGGAAGGTTTTTGGAAAACTCACAGTGAGGTCAAAGGTGAAATGAAAGCAGAAGTGATAATGAAGGGAAGTAGAGGCCATTGGTGTCTGAGTCACGTGATGACCAAGCGTCCCTTGGCTTCACGGCTCATTAGAGCTCTATGTGTCCTATCTCTTGGTCATAGGTAAAAGAATGCGTAGGAGCATAGGGGTGGGACTTCTGAGATGACAGGAAAGCATGTCTTGATGAGGGTAGATTTTAGAGGTGTTATTTTATCTCCATCAAATGAATGCACTACCCTGAATATCAACAGAAAAAATGGATAACATGGAGAGAAGAATATGTCTCATCAAATAGGATCCCAGATCATCTTTTAAGACTGGCAAGAATAGGAGTTTTAACTCCTCATCTTCATTCCAAGGCACTCCTGAGCTAATGCAATTAAACTTTCAAGGATTCATTTTAAGTTATCATAGTCTTGCGTGTCCTTCGCTCTTAATGCACACTTAATATGCTCCTTGCAAATCTGGTCGTCATGACTCATTACTGCACAACATCTTCCAACTAAAGCATGACACACTAAAAGTTTTTTTTTTTTTTTTTTTGCGGTACTGGGGATCGAACTCAGGACCCTGCGCTTGCTAGGCAAGCGCTTATTCCACTGAGCTATATCCCCAGCCCCGACACACTAAAAGTTTTATCCTCTGTAGGATAAAATCATTGTGAAAACTTTCTTAGCAGTAGATGCTATTTCTTGACTCTACTGTAAAAACATACCACAATTATGACACCTAAATATAGCAGTATACATCCAATTAGGCCTGCTCTAATCGGAATGTGTGCAGCTTCAGGACAAGTGCTCCTTTGTGTCATTTCAGTTACAGTTCAGGACTTGTATCTGGTGATATGACGTCTAGAGTCCTACTTACCCTCTGTGTTCTTGGCTGTTACAGTAAAAATTTAAATTAAAACCATTATTTACTTGCTGAGCTATTGTCAGCTCTAGTCAAGTAAAATAATTACTTAGTAGAGACTTCTTTTCATCCAAATCATTAATCATGTCCACAAACTGAAACACAAGACTGAGGAAAAGATACTTTCAAATGCTGGCCAGAAATTTGATTGGTCAAAGCTTAGAGCCTGAAAGAAAGCAACCCTTTTGAACTCAGTGTCAAAAATGGAGCGCCCCACTTGGAAGGAACTAGGGGTAGAGGAAGAAGTCACTAGTACATCATTAGGGGCCAGGCATGGCACTGCGCACTTTTTAATCCCAGCACTCCAAGAGGCTGAGGCAGGAGAGTTGAAAGTTAGAGTTCAGCCTGGGCAAGTTAGTGACTTATTGAGAATTTCTATGAAAATAAAAACAAGAATGATGGTGTAGGTCACAGAGAAGAACCTGGGTTCTCTACTGTTATGGCTGATACATTGTGTCAACCTGGGGAGTCTAGAGGTTTGGCTGAGTGACTCAGCAGGAAGCCAGAATGCTTACTTTGTATATATCCTGAGCCTGTGGAAGAGGAGGGCATGGAGATTGTGTGAGTGGCTACGCACCCTCTGGGAGGGGTAGCCTGTTTACAATGTAAGGGAAGGAAAGAGGCTGCTTGGCCTCCATTCCTCCCTTTTGCTGGCTGTTTTTGCTGTACTCTGCTGCCGTGTGCCACTCTGCCTCCGAGCCAGCCAAGTATGGACTGAAACCTCCACAAACTGTAAGCTAAATAAACCTTTCCTTCCTTCATTTTGGACATTGGATATTTTGTCTCAGCAACAAGAAAAAAGTAACCAAGACGTATACCCAGTACCATACCTCCTTCTGAAGAAAGGAAGGAACAGAAAATGAAGACCTAAAAGGAAAAGATAATGTGGAAATATAATGAAGAAATAGTAATGACCGATATTCCATGGAATCTAGTGCTACAGGGCAACTGTCATGATCCCTAGATGATGTGGAATTAAAAAGCAACCCCCAAGTTCCTGTGGAGTTACACAATGCACAGCTGTTGGCTCCATACCCACAGTGACCAGCAGAGAAACTTTGCTTGTTTCAATCACTCGGGCACCCAAGCAGTCATGCTATGAATTCCTTACCAAAGTTCCAAATTGCACACCAATCTTCTAGTTTCCCCAGAAAATGATTCACACTATTTCTGTTGATGCTGTTGGCTAAAATGAAAAACACAAGCTCACCTAATTTCAATAAGATGACAAAGGAGTATCCTACAGGATAACTTGTAGGATAATTATAGATATTTGCTCAAGTGACACTAATGTATGATACTTCCAGAGAGTGAAGAACACACCACATAAAGCACTGCTCCGTGGCAACCCAGCATCTAAGGTCCCTTGGTCCCCATCAGCAAATATTGTTTTCCCTGAGGCATTTATAACCAAGCTTGTTTTCACACAGCCTGCCAATCATTGAGATGCTGAGTTTTGCAAAAGAAAAAGTTTTCATGAGGCAGCCAGGCAAAGAGGAGGAAACACAAATCACAGATCTGCCTCAGTGAGGACCAGATTTAGGGACACTCACGACAGAAAGGAGGGCGCAGGGTGCGCTAAGCCAAAAGTCCTGTGCGGAACCCTCCCCTACGCTGGTCAGTGTCCAGTTAGGAAGCGGAGGGCATCAGGCAGTGGAGACAGGTGCACACCTTCCTCAGCACCCATAGCCTTTTCCTCCTGGGGTCACCACTGACCTTCTTCTCTGGTCAGATCAGCAAGGTATTAGATGCTCTGAGCCCAGGCCTTCTGCAAATCAGGAATGCCAAGGATCTAGGATGAATCTTCTGAAAACCATCTCCCCACTCCATCAGTGGAAAAATTGTCTTCCACAGAGCCAGTCCCTGGGGCCAAGACAGTCAGGGATCCTGCCTCCAACCGTTTTCCCTCTGACACCCTGGAATGCTTCCTATGGTCCCATTTACACTGCATCCCCTGGTGCAGCCTTACCCTCCTCCCTTCCCTCTTAAAAGCTGCACTTTCCTTTCTGGTCATTCATTTATAAGACAGGTGTGTCAATACATGGACATTAGGTGGATTTCTAAAGGTGAAAGTCAGTTCTCAAGCTAAACAGAGATAGGGAGGGCAGATAGAGAGATGTATTTCTAGAGCTATCATTATAGGAACCCTACAGTTAAAATGACAGTTCATCAGCTTTTGTACATTCAACTTTTTCAAAAATGTCTCCAAGATTTTCTCCTCCAGTGGGGGTATAGCTCAGTAATAGAGTGCATCCCTCACACTGCAAAATAAAACAAAATTTCAAAGCCCAACCCCTCCTAAAAGACAAATTTTTCTCCCAATCATAGAGATTGCTCAGGACCATACATGTATCAGGCTAGAACTCCACCAGCCCATTTTTGATAGGTTTGATTAATAAAAATGTTTTACAGATACGTGATGTATGCAGTGATCATGCTTCCTAACTCATTATTATTTTCTCTGATTGCTGATAGGTGAGGTAGAGGCCAATCCCCACAGTGCAAAGGTCATAGAGTAATTGCACTGAGCCACATTTTCAGGAAATTGGGGAGAAAAAAGGACCAAGAAATAGCTAACTTCAGGATTTTCCTAGGGGAAAAAAGGAGTAGCTCTGTGCAGACCTCTTTCCAAACCTTGAAGAAGTTTACTTTCTTTGGTATATGAATGTTATTAGTAAAAATATAAGTTAACTTAAAATTATCTCAGAGAGAGATGGTTCCTATAAGGTACATTGGCCCAGATCTTTCTATGAAAAATACTCCATAGTGGTGGGGATCCCAGTATACCGGCTCTACAGAGGGAAAACTTTCCTAAATTAAGTTTTCCTTTCGCACTAAATGCAGATCTTTACTTCTTTCTGGGTACAGTGTTTTTATTTCTGGATGTAGTATTCTAATTTTTGCCCTTCTACTTAAAACTAACTTCAAATTCTAAAAATAACTAGAAAATTCTAGAAAAACAACATGATTTTCAGAATCATGGCTAAAAAATGTTGCTATGTGCTGCCATGCATTAGGTTTAGATTGTCTCTCCAAAGCCTCATGCGTTCAGAGGTGGGGCTTTTGGAAGGTGATTGAACTATGGAGCTGCTAAAGCTGATTTGCTGTTAAAAGGCAGGATCTGGTCAGAAGAGCTCGGCCACTGGGCAGGCATCCTGGAGGGTGTGCGGTGTATCCCGTCCTGGCCACTCTCCTCCTGCTCCACTTCCTGGCTGCTGTGACTTGGAAAGATTTTCCTCTGCCATGGGCCTCTGCTGTGCTGTCATGCCACGGACTGGACAAGTGTGGACTGTAACCATAAACCCTAAATAAACTTCTCCTCCTTTAAACTATGTGTTATGGCTTATGCCTAGATGTCCCCTCAAAGGCACACGTAGTCATGGGGGTGGGTCAGAGGTGGTTGGATCTAGAGTGTGTGATGCTGGGATCAGGGTGTGTGCCTACTAAATAAATCCACTGACTGTTTGGCATAGTTCTGGCTAGGGCTAAAGGTGTGAGTGCTGCACCTGCTGTAGCGTGGGTAGCTTGCATACAACATAAGGGACAGAAAGAGAGCTAATGTGCTCTCGCCTGCCTGTTTCTCCTCTGCAATGCCCTCTGCCATGTGCCACCCTGCCTTGGAGGCAGCCAACTATGGAGTGAAACCTCTACAAAATGTGAGCCAAATGAACCTTTCCCTCTTTAACTTGGGGTGTTAGGCATTTTGTCTCAACAATAAGAAACGTAACTGAGAGATAGTGTGGGTGTGTGGTATTGTGTCTCAGCAATGAGAAAGTGACTAAGATATCCAGGAATACAGTACAGGCAGAGAGAAACAAAGCAACATGTAAAGGGAAAACCAACAAAACTGCAAAGCAAAGCAGCCTTGCTGTGAGGAAGCAAGAGAGTAAGCCAGCTGCTAGGCTGGGACTATTTCCTAAAGCTATCGATAGCAAATTCCACTCTGACAGCAGTAGAAGGTAAAGATTAGTTTTAACCCAAAGCATGAATATGCGAATTCAGTCTGAAGTCAGTCTTCATGTATGGCAGAATAAAACTTCAATGAAATAATTTTAATTAAATGGACTGAGATGGTAACACTTCCAGGCTACTAGGAAAAAATGTACATTGTCTTAGAGAAAGCTATTTTGTTCTTAAGACCTCTAAAAGACTGTAGAGAGACAATGTCAAGTGCTGTCAGACAGTCATTATAAATTATAAGGCCACAGGAAGGAAGAATATTCCTAAGACAGTGGAAGGCCTGGGGTTCAAGGTTCCAGGAAAACAGAAGTTCACAATGACCCCAGCACACATTTCTGCTTTCCTCCTGATGGCCAAACCCACCAGAAGCTCAATAAAGCTTTTGACAGTCCTCTAAGATTAGGGCTACAAAGAAGAGCCAGAAATCACTCCAGGCCTTTGGTAGAGACCAGAAGAAGTGAACTTAAGAATGAAA
Organism: Dinomys branickii; assembly: GCA_004027595.1. Lineage (NCBI taxonomy): Eukaryota > Metazoa > Chordata > Mammalia > Rodentia > Dinomyidae > Dinomys > Dinomys branickii. The sequence continues at coordinate 9,530 of PVLD010029441.1, forward strand.
GTGGATTGCACTTAGGCAACTGCTTCGAAAGGCACAAGGCCATTCAAAACAGATCAAGCCCTTGCTACATTAAACCGCCTACACCTGCCTTCACTGTCTGGCGCAGGGGAAGGCAGGTCTGTCTGTGGAGGGCAGTAGTGTCGCCCAATGGCTCACGAACTCCATGACTTTCAAACATAATACATTCAAAACAAAATAAAAAGCATGCAAAAGAATAAAAATTGCCCAATAACCAGAAGAAAAGCAGTACAATATAAACGGATTCACAAAATACCAAAGGGAGACAACTGAAAAAAGAATAAAAAGTAGCACAAATAGTAAACACGGGTAAAAGTGAGTATCAGCGGCTGCTCTGCAGCAGGCCTTCTAACAAGTAACCTTACTCTTCACTTCGGGGCAAGAAAAAGTATTTTTCAGATTTCTAGAGGAATGGGGAGAAGGACCACACACACCAGATCGGAATGTGTGGGCTGGCTTCTTGCAAATTGCTTACTTTAAGCCACTGATAATTCTGTTGCACACTAATGCTTAGAGCAAACTCATAGTACAAAGGCTAGGTTCTTAGCACAGGGTAAGCTGTCCCCTTTAATGAATAATATAATTAAAATGATGATAAATGATCACACTTTATTTTAAAAATATCTGCTCTGTGCCCCCACACAAGTCAGATGGATCAATGTTTATTTTATCCACTCCAACTAAGAGTGTAAACTACAATGTAACAATTAGGGTAATACTTCCCACCACAGATGAACAACTCTACCAGCCAATTTTTCTTAGGTTTAAGAAAATACCTTACTTTAAATTATGATTCTTTCCTTGCTGATTATTATTTAATCGGAAGCAAAAGTGATCACACCATCTTATATAGATGCTTTACATTCTGACAGGCAGTATTCACCATCAGCGTTTTTACATGTTTCCCCTTGCGAGGCGCCACAGTGACAACGGGGCCAAGGACAAAGACTGTAAGCTCGACTCTGTCCCCTGCAGCTGCAGCGCTGCTCAGCCTCCGCTCAAGCAGCACCTCCACAGCTGGGCCTTGTGGTATCTCCCCTAACAGCATGCTCACTGTGGTGATGTGTGTAAGATGCCTGTTTAATTAACTGAACCAAGGTTTCTAAAGAACTCAACAATTCGAAAACAAGGATACACGAGAATGTTCCTATTTTGACAAAATCTCTAGCAAAAATCTGTAAGTACATTTTGACAAGTAGATAAATTCTAGGTCATTCACTTTCAAGTCAGAAATAAGATAATGATACACACTGTTCTATTACTACTGCTTAACAGAGCTGGTAAGAAAATTAAATGATGTAGAAAGATTAGAGGTACATAATCATTACTTATGATGAAATAAACATTTATATTAAAAAGATAATCAGCAAATTATATGAAATGATAGAAGTGATAAACGTTATGGATGAAAAGTAACAACATTACTTTATAGCAACAGTAACTGATTAACAAATGTAATTAAACTATTTTAGCAGCAACGACTCAGTCTCATAAATTAAAGGATAATTGAATATTATCTAAATAGTGTGACCTCCTTGGATAATAATACTTATGCTGGTATCTGGAATAGGTCAGTCTGTGCCCACCACCTGGTCTCCAAGCCAAGCCTGCATAGTTCAGGTGTTTTTATGGTAATGACCCATAGACACCGTTGGAATGGCATAAAACCTCCAAATTCACATTTTCTAAAGGAGCAAATATTTTCACTTGGCCGCATTATTTAAGACGTCGGTTGGCTTTTGGCTCTTCTGGGCTAACAAATTCCAAGTGAAATAAATTTTTAATGTACACTGCAGGATTGTTAACTACAGACGTGGTATTGTACAGCTTCTCTCAAGAATATATTTATGTTAGATAACTGAACCTTTACAGTTACTCCCCATATTGCCTTCCTGTCACCTTCGAAACCACCAGCGTACTCTCTGCTTCTCCAAGTCTATTTCAGGTACTGTAGAATAGTGGAAATTGTGCACATCTGACTTCCCTAATGTGACTGGCTGGTCACCTACTCTGGGTATGTCCAGAATCTGTCCTACTGTGACTGACTTGCTTCACTTTGCGTGTCCTTTAGGTTCTCCACATTGTGGCACAGGGCAGGACTTCCTTCTTTTTAAAGCTGGATAGCATTCCATTTTATAACTTACCACATTTTTTGTTCACGCATGCTCCGATGAACTCTGGTTGCTTCCATTTCTGGACTATGTAAGTGAGTGAGTAGGGTGATGTACATAGGATTATGAATACGTTTTCAGGAACCTGACTTCATTCCTTTCAGATCAATGCCTGAAGGCACAGTGGTGGATCCCAGGGTAGGTCTAGTTTTAATTTTCTGAAGACCCTTCATTCTTCTTTACATCATGGTTGCACTGTTCTACCTTCGTGCCACCAGCGTGCAGGCGATGCAATTTCCCCTTCTCTTTATCAACACCTGCTACCTTTGCCTTTTTGGTAACAACTGTCCTAACAAGGATGAGTGATATCTCACTGCTGTTCACATTTGCATTTTCTTAATGATTAACAAAAGATTTTTCATGCACTTTAGAGACATCAGCTTCTTGGTGATGAGGTTTCCTTGTAGACTGACTGGTTCTGGTCATCACGACATTCATAACAGCAGCATTTTCAGTAGGACAGACAGCTGCAGCTTTAGCGCTGCCTTTGCACATTTGCATGTAACTGGTAGGTGCACTTTGGAGATTTTCAGAACAAGGGTAAGAATGGGGCAGAGGACAGTGATGAAGGGGCAGAGAGGTCTCAGTGTTACGTGGTGACCAGCGGTGTACCAAGGACAGGTTACTAAGACCTCAGCCCCATATAGTAGGTCAGTTTTGGTTTCCTGGGTATATGCAGAGGAACAAAACTTGCATGAATTGTACAAGCCCCAGGCAACACTAAACTCTAAGAGGTGTGCTGTCAGCTGTAAGGCATAATGTTCCTAGGGCATAATATTCGTCAATTCAACTACAAGTTTCTAATTTTATGAAAAACGAGTTTGAATTGTGCCTTCTGGGATCCTGTTATGTGGGCAGGAATAACAGATTGTGAATAACCTAGCATCTGTTGCAAGCAAATGGTCATTAAAATGTCAGCCCTCTGTGATAACCCAAGGCAGAACACCAGAGACTGGCTCAGTGAAAGCATTTCTGCTGAAGGTGCACTACACGTGTGCATGGACTCTGAACTTGATTTTTACCTACAAATGATAGCAGACTTGACTGGTAACTATAACCATGGCAGAATGGATCTATAAAGTTATTTACTAGCTTCTTCTATGTAAAACTATGAATATCAGATTTTTAAATTGTTTGCTATTCCACCATCAGCCCAAGATCAGACCTTCTTGTAAGTATCTACTTTAATCACTGTTTATGGGAAAATGAAATAATAAAGAATAATACACATTGCAAAGACAAACACTTGTACACACAATATACCAAGTACTATTATTTTAAGTCCTTCACGTATTTGAACCCAAGGAATCCTACTAACAAACCAAGAAAGTGCTGGTACATATTATTCTTTCTACAGAAAGCTTCACACATTTTCCCAGTGTTACACCTCAGAGTGGTGAAATTAGATTTCAAATGAAGATCTGCCTCTGCATTCTGTGCCAATAACAGTCGTGACCATTTCTCCTATAAGTCACATGATTTACCTAGCCTGATTTAAAGTCACATGATAACCAGCTAACCTAAAAATCTGTTAAGCTGGTTTAAATATATTTCCTGTATGGTTTCAAACCAAATTGAGTATATAAATGAAATATAAACAAAATACTGATGCCGAACAAATTCAAATTAATATTAATCTAAAGGATGATTTTATTTCACTAAGCTGGAAATTAAAATGAACTTTAATAAAACAATGTAACCTATATCCACATTTAAATTAAATCAGTTTCCAAATTGGCATATAATAATGCTGATGTAGAGATTGGTGATTTGCATGTGTATGTTATTAAAAGTTGTATAGTTACCTTCAAAAATTTATTCTCTAAATTGGCCATGGTGATTCACTCCTGTAATCCAAGCACTCTGGGAGGCTGAAGCAGGAGGAAGGCAGTTAGAGTCCTGCAACTTAATAGTTTAGAAAGAGCCCATCTCAAAATTTAGAAAAGGCTGGGGGTATAGCTCAGTGTGAGGTCTCTAAGTTTAGTCCCCAGTACCACCAAAAGGAGAGAATTTATTTTCCTGTTCTGTTACTGTTCTTTTCAAAGTATAGGAAGGTGTGCCAGATTAAGTTTAAGAAGGTTGTAGTTTGTGAATACACACACACACACACACACACACACACACACACACATGCTGAACATCACACAGAGCCTCAAGCGTGACGTTTATAATCCTTGCCCTCCAAAATATTTCCCTGGAGTCAGGGCTGCAAGAGAAAAGGAAATGGCACCGGGGTCAGCTGTGCAGGAGAGCAGAGAGCGGGCACCAGCAGGTTCAGCAGTGCAGGGGAGCAGACAGGGTCTGCGGGCGGTCAGAGGGGACAGCGAGAGGAGGGTCCACCGTTTGTGCTCAGTGGCTCCTTAGGAGTCTGGCTGCGCAGCAGGACGTGAGGAGCAGTGGTTGGATGAGTGAGGGAAGCTTTGCCTGTATTTACAACTTGCATTAGGGCACGAGCTCCACTCTCCGTCCGGTCAGCAGAGCACTGGATTCTCGTAGGGGCGTGAACCCTCCCGTGAGCTGCACACGGGTGGAGCCTGGTGGATGCTCCTCAGCGGCTTGTGAGAGTCCAATGCAATAATAATACGAGCAAAACACATGGCGGTGCACTTGAATCACTGCCAACCACCCACGCTCTCCGCCCCCACTTCCCATCGGTGGAAAGACTCTTCCAAGAAGCCAACATCTGGTGCCGACAGGGCAGGGCCCACTGATTAGGTCTCTGAGATGGTTATTGCTGGAATAAAGAGAAAAGTTTTATTCGTAAGTACTGCACATGCTGTTGGCAAACTGCTTTCTTCCTTTGTCTATTTACTGCTACGGTCAGATCTGCTTGTGTTTTCTATTTAATTCAGTTTTTTTTTTTTTTTTACCACAAATGGGCACGGATAAATTCTTTCAGTTTCTATGCCCATTTGAACTCCCTTAAAAGTTTTATTTGTGCAAAACCTTACGATATTAACTAGTCTTCACATGGAACAACCATGTGGCATAGCTAAGTGCAAAAATTTTGTGATGCTATTAAATGACAATAGTCTTGATGACACAGTGTGTGCTAATATTTGTAAATATAAAAGTATTTTATAGAAGTGTAAAAACTATGGAATACTCTTGGACCCACTGGAATAGTTTCAAAAACTCCCAAACACAGTTTGAGAAATAAATTATGGTGAAAGACATAAAGAACAGCCCAGAATTTGTTAAAAAAATTAAAGCCAACTAAACAGAGAAGGTTCACCTATTTGGGGAGAGATTGATGAGAATAAACTGAAGATTTGGGGGTAAAACATCAAGCCCCAGGGGCAGTGATGCTGTGTGATTTGCTTGGCCCACAGCATATACGTGGCTTACACACACAGACATGCTACAGTGATTTCTCTAAAAAATATTAATACATGACTTTTATATTTGTAATCATAATTTTAATGGATTATGTTATCTACATAACACTGATAATGTTCACTTCATGTATTTCTTGAACTGTATGTTGAATCAGAGAAAGCTCACCTAGCCCTTTGGTTTGGTAGCTCCAGGGAGCTATGGAGTGGATTTCTGGAGGCGGTGGAAGGAGAATGGGATGGTGGAAAGTCACTTCTCACCCTAGTTCTCTGCCTTCCAGCCTCCCGAGGTGAGTGGTGGCTGTGTGTGCACCCCTGACCACAGCATGAGCCAAAGTCCACGCAGTGGCCCAGGACTTGTGCCTCGCTACATTGAACGGAGATGGGGAGAATGAAAGGGCTCTGTCTTCCATAGGAGAAGTTCTTCAAAACCCCATGCTCTGATTATAAAGAACAGAACGTGGATTGCTATACGTCTCCCGAGAGTTGAGCCCCCTATCCAGAGGTCTCCCATTCAACGGAGAAGCATCTATAGGAGCCACAAGGGCCAACAGTCACCTCACGGGCTCCTTTGCAACTAGAGGTGATTTGAGGGGCGAAGAAATCCGAACACTTGAATTCTGTGTAAATGGCTTTTATCAGTAAGAATGTTAAAGGACACTGGAGCCTTGTGTTTCTGAGGGTAATATTATACCTGGGCTTCTGTGTTGCTACTGAGAACACACGGCAATGACTTGTGATCTCTCTGGCACAGGACATTGGAACTCCTGCCCAGAACACTTTTCACATCCTTTGATGAAATATTCCACTTTAGAGGAAATATTGGTTTCTTCTTTTCAAATCTGAAGCAATGGCCTGCCAAGAAAATTTATAAATTTTTGAGTGGCAGGCAAAAGCAAAAAGCGAGAGACAGCATGCCCTTTGTGAGCAGGAAATAAGTTAGTCAGCATTTATGGAATAACTGCGTAAGAGCGACTCACCACTTGGAAAATGGTTACTCAGCCAACACCTGCCATTAGGGCTAATGTGATACCCTGTGGTTTCATGAACCCACAATGGCTCTAACAGGAACTCAACCCCATCCAGAGTTTATTCATGACAGCTTCCCCACAAGGAATTTGAGTGACCTGGAGTCCCCGTGCCTTCCTGTTCTGATAAGTGTCCAGAATGAGAATTCACACAGCTTAATCACTATTCATCTTACTGAAAATAAAATGTCCTAAATGCTGGAGGTGGAACCAACCTGGGGTGCAACTTCCGGCTGCTACTTCCTGAGGTAATTACTGGTGGTTCCAGGGCCTTGCAAAAGATACTCCTGTTCCACCCCTACCTGCAGGAAGGAGAGGGTGCACCTCACAATAGCGTACTTGCAGTTCTCTGGATGGCTTGGAATTTACACCTTGGCTTTTGAAGTGCATTAAGATTGGGAATTTTCTGGAAAAGTGGCCTGGGAGGCTGTTACTGCCTTGGTCGGTTTAAAACTAAGAATATAAACGAGTCTGCCTGTATTTCTGGTTCTCTTGCTTTAGTTACTTGACAGGCAGTTGGAGGGTAAAAAAACTCATCTCAGAGATGAAACTTCCAACTTTATGGTTACCATCATTTTTCTAAAACATAAAATAAACCTCCTATACTTTCTATTAATACTAGGATAATGAATAAAATGTATTAACATTAATGGCTTTGTGGCTTTCCTTGACTTTATGTGGTAAATACATCATCGCAAGGGCGAGCCATTGATTGGTGTACCCTGAGTCACACAGAACAGCACTGCTTATTACGGTGTGCACTTTCTATTTGAAAATCATACATCCCCGAAACATGTACCTAGAAAGCAAATTATTCTGAGTTAGCCCACTGTATCACACAAGATAAAATATTCTAAAAGTGAACTGATACACCTAAGCTAAAAGGAGAAAACAAAATCAGGCAGTCAATGAAAGACTTGCTACAAAAAATTCACAGTTCAGAGTAGTTTATGGTGTGTGCCTTTGGAGACAAATCTGCCTGGTTTCAATGACAATGGGTAAGTATTTAGAAAACTTAACGTTTCCAAACCTCAATTTCTTCATCCTTAAAATTAGGTAATAACTTTTACTTTAGAAGTTTTTATAATGATTAGGTGAATTGTTAAAAGAATGAAGCTCAGAATTTTACATGTACAATTCTTTCTTTTTTTGGTACCAAGAATGGAACTCAGGACCTTGAACTTGCCAGGCAGGCACTTGTGACACTGAGCTATACCCGCAGCCCCATGTACAATTACTTCAAACGTTGGTACCCACTAGATTTACCCAGTCAAAATTAATTTGACAAATATTTATTGAAGTTTATTATGCGCCAGACACTATTTCCTAAGGATTTAGGAATAAACTAGTAAGCAAAGGTGAAAATACTCTTAACTTTCTTGTAGCTCCTTGGTCTAGCAAAGGTCATAGTTATTAATCGAATAATTCAACATATAAATTTAAAATCATATCTGTGAAAAATATACAATAATATAAAACCAAATAACTGGGAAATTAAGTTTTGCGTTTTTTAAGCTCTTCTTTGGGAAAGTAGTGACTTAACTGGGGTGTGAAGAGAAAATAGGAATAAAATAATAAAAGACAAGGGTATTGCAGGCAGCAATTATATAGATTTTCGAGCTGAGGAAACAGGGCTCATTATCGAGCTGAGGGCGAGGGAGGAACCAGGAGCCGTGGGGAAACCGCGTGGGAGGGAAGGCGGTGTCTGTGGCAAAAGGCCTGGTAAGTTTTAGAGAAAGGACAGGGCAGGCCTGCATTTAACAGAGGCCCTCCATGAGGCCCGAGCACGGACTTGGAAAGCCAGCTAGGAAGCCAGGGTAGTAGAGCAGCTGAGGCACTGGTAGTGTGCACTAGAGTACAGTGGGAATGGAAATGAGTGAATGGATTGGAGAAAGATTTATGAGTTAACATGCACAAAGACCTAGGTAGACTTGCTAAAGGCTGTATTGCTAAAGGCTCATAACCCTACAACACAATCCTTGGTTTCT